>JAAOAU010001166.1:0-21200 GCA_013186845.1 Fusarium sterilihyphosum
GGGAAGATGATCTTGTACATCTCATGCCATCGTTGGGTATCGCGATCACCCTCATTTGAGTCAGTCTCCGTTCTGGTTCGCTTCCTTGAGCGGAGGCGACGTTCCTGTTCAGCGTTTATACCCTCAACCTCTGTGTATTCGCGCAATCTGCAGGGCTCAACAGCGCGGGAGTGATCTTCCAGACCAGTACTGTGTTCAAAGGTTAATAGGCAGCGAGAACATTTGTATCGTGGAGTACAGTGTTTTCGAAATATATGCTCCCTTAGAGAAGCCTTAGCATCGTATCCAGCATCAGCTTGACAATGAAGGAGTACTAACTTCAATCTGTGAAACTGGACCCAGCCCCTGGAACATGTCTGTCCATACTTGCTAGGATCACGCTTAAAAAAGGGACAAGCTAGAGGAGAGTTATTGTCCTTTGTATCGTCACCTGTTGTGTCCTGGGTCTTCTGTGCTGCAGTAACGAGCCGATGGCTTCGATCACTGGACGAAGTTGCCGCTAAACCATAAGAAGTTTCACTCAAGGACGTCGGCCTAGGTCCAAACTGAAATAGTGATAATGAATCACCACTGCCATCGGTGGTGCTCCTCCGGCCTACATGATGAGTTTTTGCCTTTGTGTTTGATTGAACGGAAGTCTGATTCCAGAACGTATGAGTCGGTTTGACGGGCCAGTTGAAGTTGATACCGGTTTCCGAGCCAGCGACAGTGCTTGATCGTCTCTTGTTCTCACGGCTTGTTGAGTTTCCATTTTCCGATCCATGGATAAACCTGGTATCAGTACGAAGTTTCAAAGGATTCTCCCCATATAGGTATGTTGCGTCCGACCCGGAGCGGTTATAGAACCGAACCAGACTTTTCCTCACCTCGGCTGCAGTCGCTCTGCGGACCGGAACTTCACCATCGGTTTCGACAACCAGCATGCTGTTTTCAATGAGGTCTAGAAAATCGTGAAAAAACGGCGAACAAGCCCAGTGTTGATGAAGTGATGCCACCCACTGCTAAATGTTAGGAGAGAAGGAATATCGTTAACAGTTTCATGACAATACTCACATGGACTACCTCAGGCTTAACCTTGCTACATATGTTGCCCGTTTCTGGCGCCCCAGTTAGCTCAAAGTAAGCATCGTCGGCCTCGAGGTTGTTTCGCTTGTATTCTCTCAAAGCGGAAAACTGCATGACGCCCTCCCAACCCATGAAATACCATGTGAGAAACTCTAGATAAACACATCCCAAAGCCCATACATCGTAAGACCGCGATAAGAGTCCATCAGGCATGTCGAATTCTGGAGCGCGATAAGTTGGAGAATTTCCCATGCCGACAGGTGAAATATTAGACCGCGATCTTCTGTTATGGAAGCGCGTAAGTCCAAAATCGGCAATCTCCAAGACTCCGATGTCAGTATTAGGCCCGTTCCGGAACCAAAGGATATTCTCTGGCTTGATATCTCCGTGTCTGCCATAAGACTGTGACGACTGCGCTTGCCTGTGGCTTGGCTGCAAGGCAGCTTCGTACGTATAATCGTCACTCTGGTCGGGCGGAGGCTCATGGATGATGCTCAACCCCTCAGCCATGCCTTTGCACTGTTTTGCTACCCAGAGCCCATAACGGCGGTCAATAGATGGGTTCGGGAACATGGCCCAATATCGTCTCAAGTTTGCATTCGCCCACGGAAACAGAAGATGATAGCTGTTCTTGTATTCGAATGTAGCAAGAAGTGGAACTATATGCTTTTGGCCACTTAATCTCTTTAGTGCATCGACCTCCCTTGAGAACATTTCACGGCTCCGGGAGTGGAGGCGCTTAACCGCAAAGGCAGAGTCGGAGTCATGAGCTTCCTGCAGAACACTGATTAGCAAATCTGGGCCAATGTCATCAAACTCATATACGTACGGCAATATGATGGAAGTTGTGGTGGGCTGGGTGGATCTTGACCTTGAAGATGGATCCGTGGCCCCCTTGAAAGTCCTCATCATCCTCCATGTCAACGTCACGAGAAGAATCCTCAATGAAAGGAAGGATGGTTTGGTCTGCAAGGAAATAGGTCCGGACAGCCCGTTTGTTTTCCCACGAAAAGAAAGGCGACATCATCATCCACTGGCACCCTTCAAACGAGTCTATCAAGAAGGGCGACCACTTGTCGAGACCCTCCAAAGGTCTATTTGGCTGAAACTTTCGTCTTAGTTCATATCGACCCTTGTGTTCCCCCTGAACCTTGACAAGAGGCAGGTCAAGGTCCGTGATATTATTTTCCATGAAAGCAAAGACCTCTTGTGGTTGCTGGATCATCGTTAATATCGCGAAGATGCGTCGAAATGATGGTTCCCGGTGATTTCGCTGAGATCGTGGGCAGATCGTCTTTGCATGAAATTGCGCATCCTCATGCGATAAATGCGGCATGCATTCTCTGAGTGCAACAGATACGGAGTCTTCGATCACTATATCATTCAACTTATCCAGAGGAAGAAAGCCTTTGGACTCTTGGTGGGCATGCTGGCATATGGCACCTCTTAACTGTTGTTCCAGTGACTCGGTTTCTGGCAGTATCAACAAAGGTCCCGATACTTCCGTAGGGAAGTAAGAACTGTTGACAGCTTCTAGCTGTTCAGTGGTATCTATGGTTGAGTCTAGAGACCATATTGGGTCATTGATGTCCAGCTCATGACTGACGGACTCATCCAGTAGGCCTGCTGACCCCAAATACGAGGTCTCACCAAGGGGTAAGGGAGTATTCGGTCGGCTGGGTAAGATGAAATTGAAAGAGGGGATGGCCAGAGAATTGCTACCAATACTTTCGTCTTCAAGACCAGACGATAGGAGACTTATTGGAGGTTCCATTCTGTACTGAATCGTGGAGTGATAGACAGAAGAACAAAGTGGCGTTTGGACAGCTCTCCCTCCAGCTTTATGCCTCATAATGTCAATTAATTCGGCCACGCGTATTACAAGCAGATTTATGCGCAACTGCGTAATACGCAAGCCACTATCTACCCCAAACAACCTGGCCCAAAAAATGGCAACTGGTTCGCCAGGTAGGCCGCACGATATGGCATCTTCTTACCCCGCTTTGCGGCCTATAGCCCGGGAGAAAATTATTACCCTTGGATATGCCATCCAACGCATATGCGTGGTGGCTTTTCGAGCGATACTTTTCTATCCTTGACTCCTTTGTCAAGAAGCAGATCGCATCGCTTCACTTGTACACCCAGAAGTATCTCTACGACTGCTCGTTGAAGCAAGCCCTAATCATTAGAGGAGGTGGTGCTCTCGAGGCATGACTATTGGTTGCACGGCCGCATTGGGTATGGATGGAAAGGGACCTAGCTGCATATTTTCAACCCCCATGGAACGGGAATAACAGGTTGAGGCGACACAGCCCTCTGAGTCATTCCTGAAGTGTGATTTGTGAGACACGGAAGACTATACAGGTCAATTCTTTGCACCTAAAGCGGCTACCCCGGGCAAAGATTGATCTTTTCATCTAACATGCAGCATTTCAATTGTACATTAGCCGTACACACAGCTTCAAGCAGCGAATTAGATGATTCAGTAGCCTACATGCTTACATGTCATTAGAAGCTCAAAGGATAGTAAGCTGCACTATACTATTACAGAATAGATCACAGTGACCGGGCGAGAGGTAACATAAATATGAATCGCGTAAGTGCTTTTATCACGGACCTCAAAAGCCGGGCCCTGGTTCTAATGAAATAAATTAACAGGCATTTTGTCTCACCACAATTTGCAAATCTTAATGCTTTTGAGTGCAATATGTGATTTGAGATCAGTGTTGGAGATGTTGCTGTGACTGACAAAGGCATTTGGCAAGTCACCACTCTTACTAACGACCAGGATTACAGAATAAGACTTACAAAAGTGATGTGAGTAATTGCCGTCAAATTACGGAGTACCATAAAGTCTTGTCCGGGTCTCGGTCATTCATCCAGTGATTTCCGAAGTCCGGAGTATCCAATAGGTACTTCCGAGCCGCGGTATGCCCATTAGCCATTTCCCGGGTTGGTAGTTCAAACCTCTTATCTCCGGATTACGGGGAACAAACTGGTCACTACCGAGGGCCGGAATACCATGCATTGTATTTCCAGCGCTTGCTACTCCAGAGACTGAAGTAAACGTTGAATATGTTGTTAATCCTGTTACTCCGGATAAGTGAACTCCATAATGAGGAATCGAGACGAGCAGTCCGGCCTGATGTTGGGCGGTGTAGTTGCGGTTCAGCCGAAGGGGTAGTGTGCTCGAGAAGAAAAGAATTGATTTACTAACGAAGCTTCAGAAAGGAACATATACCGGTAGCTACGTCGTGAATCTACCCGACTTCAAGTGTTAGATGTCAATTTGCCCCGGATGCGGGCCTTCTGGCTTCAGCATGAAGCCACCCTATTGACCACTATCCAAATCACACGAACGATGAACCGGCCTAGACACCTTTGGGCCACAGATAGGTATACCTGTCTACAGCGTAGATATCTTCCTCCAATTGCAGAGCTTTTGCAACTTCGCATAAGTATCCGAGGCACGGAATCTGTACTGAGGGAGGTCCAGGTTACCCTTTCCCTCAGTTAATGAGGTCAGACCATTCCGTTCAGTGCTTCAGCGCTGCCATTGATATTTTGTGCTCTGAAGTGGCGAGAATTGATGTCCCTCGACGAATTACAGCTGTTTAACTTCTCAAAGATCGGACTTGGAAACAACCACCTGAAATCACTGTCTCCCGCGACGGTGAGGAATCCTTTTGTAAGTTCATCACAGAGCAGGCCCAGATCGAACGTAGATGAACGGTCTATTAACGGGACTACGAGACGACCTACGCTGAACGCGCCATTATTAGCGCGCACCTCGCGCGACACTTGATGTGCGTAAGCGTCAAATTCAATCTGAATATGGCTTTAGCATGTATCCCAACTCCTCCTCCCTTCAGCCAAATGCCATTCCGTAAGTGATTTCAGCAGTTTGGGATCAATATCTCGGTTCGCTTTTATGAAGATGGTCTCATAAGGATGGATGTTGGAGCCAAAGTAGTGGTCATTAAACAATAAGTCGCCCACTCCATCCGCATGGCAATCATATCGGAACCGTTCCGACTTATGGTATGCCTCCATCATGACGTCCACCTCGAACCCAGCTTCAATAATCATTTCTGCCGTCCCAACCTCGGCATGAACGGCTGAGCTCCATCCATCATAGCACGAATGGAAGGCCACCGGGGCCCCAGCCGCCCCAAAGCCGTCGGCAGGCGAAGAGGTGCTAGAATGGGGGAACAGGAGAAGCTCCATACCCACCGAGTCCGTTGCCCAGATCATGCTTTGGATATGGAAGCGAGGCATACAGTTGGCCGACATGCCAACCAGCTTAACCCTTTTGTTGACCCTGTCTAGGTAGAGGTCTGACCAACAAGCACCTTTGCCTTGAGCCCAGTATGGGAGGAAGGGTCCACGAATACTTGCATTCATGGTAATGAAGCGACGATAGTGTGTCCAGAGACCATCTTCTCGTAAGACTTCACCGTGGGTGCCTAGATCAAAGCATGTGTTGTTTCGATGTACGATGCGGATGTTCGGCGCGTCTGGGATGAGCGAATCGGCGTCGGTCTCCCCGTTGAAGACGAAGATAAAGTCGGCAGCACTGTGTAGGCCTACGACGACAAAATACTCGAGATTGGCGCGGGCGGCATCGGACTCGGCGTAGGCATAGAGTATCAGAGGTCGGTCGTAGTTAGGTATCTCATCAGCTTGTATGATTGGCTTCGAGTATATCGTATTAAAAGTAGCCTGTGGTTGAACCTTAGCGAGTGAAATGACTTTGTCGGGTGCAGTGTTGAGTCCATCATCGAGCGACCTCGGAAGAAGCCTCGAGATCTTACTGACGCACCCCGAGGCTATTACGGTTGGCGTTCAAGACCAAAGCAAGAAGCCAAATAGATATAAGAATAAAGGACGCTAATAAAAGGGATTGCCTCGTTGGCGACCCTAGGCTGAAATACATCTAGAGCGGCTATTATATCGACTGACAGACAAAATTGGCTGCGTGATGTGAGGGCATGGGCGGAAACAGGAAACCACGGAGCTTTGAAGAGCTATTAAACATCTTCGGCTCCAGCTACGGAGAACGCTTTGTCACAGCGAGCGTTGCTTAAGAGAGGCTGAGTGAATTCCCGGTTAAATCATCCGGCAGCAAACTTGGCTACAGTTGTGTACATAACTCATTCAAAACACGAATTTATGGCCTTTTGCACCCAACAGATTTATCTGCGTAGCTGACATTTGGTGCCAAACATCTACCAAACTCGGATGAAGCTTAGTGAGGCCTTTAACATCTTCAAGGGCTATGGCACTCCAAGGGATAACCTAGTTTCGCAACCTTGCCTCTTTAGGTAGCCTAAGCAGTCCTACTAGCTTGAAATGCAAAGGTTAATCGCGTGGTTTAAAGTTTAGGCCTACAGTAGGCAAGGGCTGCTCAAGGGAGGCTGAGGGGCTTCATGAATGACTAACAATTGGCTGCGTTCCCAAAGTTGTGTCCTGAATTTTGCTGAAGACTTACTTGAGGACAGATAGCTGGAAAAGAGAGAGCGTAATGATTGGCCTAGCCGACACTAGACCAACGAAACTCGCTGTCAAGTTGTGATTGTTGTGTTGCTGTGGCAGTTGAACGGTTTACAAGGGATGCAAAACGTATTCGCATCCCCTGCTTATCAGGAGACCTAAGTTTACCCGACTTGGGCCACGATCTCAACACTGCTTTCGCACATCACTCTGTTGCACACAACAACGCCGTAAGGATGCCTCGAAGCAAGGAGTTATCGCCATTCTACGGTCTCGCATTTAAAAATTGTGACGTGCTGGCTATAACTACAGAATACTTTTCATAGGATTCCGGAAACACCAAAATCAACGGTCCGCTCGACTGTTAAAGCTGAAAGCCTAGAGGTGTCTTTGGCCACAGCTCGACCGGGTTAGATAAGACATCCCTGGACAAGGGAGGCCACTGTATGCTGGTCCAGCTGAATACAAAAATACGAGAAAATATTTATATTGTCCCCACCACCTACTCTATCCAAGGCCTTCAATCCCCGTCTTTACCAATTAATTGCAAATGAAATACCCCGTCGGATTCAGAATACTAATGGGCGTCCGTGGCGTTGTCATCTGGGCTGCTAAATATGTACACGAGTGTAGCGCTACCCGTGCTACCTGTGGCGAAGTTAGCCCGAGCGATAGCTTCGACGACTGTGTAGAGTATCGTTGCTACGACTCTTATATTGGCAGCTTCAGTGAGCCCACAGGCTGCTCCAAGCACCTTGCTGCCAGCACTTCTGGCTTACACTCACCTCCCTCAAGCGCCTGTCACGCTACTAATAGTGTCGGGCCTCCTAGCGATGCGTGTGTTGTGTCGTGCAATCCTTCTGGTCAATGCTTCTCGTACTACCTGCACCGAAGTTAGTCGAAGCCAATGCATCGACAATAATGTCAAGCTTCTTGGCTGTAGCCCATATGTTGGCAGTTTTGTGGAGTCTACGGCCTGCCCCAAGAGTGCCGCCCCTAGCTCCTCTGCCTCTACCCCTTCTGTTGTCGTTGCAGCTGGTCACCAACTTACACCTGCTCTTGCTCTGATCCAGCGGCCTTGCTTTAGTCCGGCTCTTTCATCTTATCCAACGGAGGAGTAAGTTCTAACTCGTTTCCTACTTAGCCTGTACATGCCTTTCTACAGATAGCGATTTTAGCCTAGCACACAGAAGGTCAATTGTCAGGAAGTTGACTTCACGCATAGCTAGGCTCAGCCATTTACCGACCACGAGGAGCAACCTTTCCGATGTCTTGCTTCAAGATACAGCCAAACAGTTCGCAATTGGCTATGAATGTGATATAATCCTTGCTGGTCGTCTGTGGCTGATTCCTAATTTGCTGTTACGACCCAGTACGATGGAAGACATCAAAGGGTTGAGTTGGCTATCGGCGCCGCATCGGGACCGATTGGCCATATTCCATAGATATTTGGATGAGCCAGAAAGCCCGAACTGCCGTGAACATCTTCTGATGACCGTATAATCGGGTGTACTTATAGTGAGAGATGAGAAGACCGACCTGAGTTTCTCGATATTCCGAACAAGGGGGCAGTCATTGGCGCAACCACTGAAGAGGCAGTCTTTGACCTCTCTGTGTCATTAACTAGGTAAAACTCTGTTGAAGATATCACAGCATTTTCTGGGTGTTCCCAGTCCCGTCAGATCTCTTTTTGAGTCCCTTTGGAAAAGACAGGCGGCGTTGCTCTTGGGCGGGGAGCACAGCACTGGAGATAGTAGATTCAACTGCGGTGCCGCGCTCTTGGTGTACCGAGAATGGCCTCCGTTGAATAATAGATACATAGATACCGGGAGGTCCTTTTAGTAATTATTTCACTACGTTCCTTGAACCGTGAAGTAAGACATCTGCCGATGGCAATTTGGCATTATATTCCCACGCAAGCTTATCACAGTCTACAACCACTAGGCAACGCCATTATGAAAAGGGACTATGGACGGTGTAAGCTCCATCACGTTGCGAACTTTCATCCCACTCTGAGATTTTGAACGAATCTTTTGAACGTGGACCCCCATAGCAACGAGGGGAGGTCGTCGCTAGCGAAATCCAGTGATCAGGGAAGTAAACCTCCCGATATATCATGTCTACACCGCCTAGCTAGCTTCTCGTTGATTGGCGATGCTAGGGACCACTTGTTCATCGTTTTTTTCGTTATTGCCTAGCGGCCATCCATTTGTCGACAGACTCCAGCGGCTCCCAGGCTCCAAACTCGAGGAGAGTGCAAAATCTGGGATTGAAACTTGAGAAGCAGAAAGATAACGAGAAAGCACATAAAACTCACCAAGGAGTCACTTAGCAAGACTCAAGGCCAACAAAGGATGCTTGTAAAAGTCTGAACCCATATACCGTTAGGTAGGCTTGTATCAACGATAAGTAAGTCTGATCCTATTCATCATGGCAACCTACAATGGGAAACGATTCCCGCCCCAGTGCAATTGCTCATAAGAGACCGAATAGTAGGCATAGTCTATGGTCAAGACCACGATGGTATCCAATCGTCTTCGATGGCTTTCTCTATTTATATCCCTGTCACAAACGGCTAGCGAGTCACACGCATTACAGATTATGTCGTGGAGGTTGCGTAATATGGCAACTCCTGTGGTTACAAGTGAGGGGCGAATGAAGGAACTGAGAACAATATCACTGACACATTGGGTCTGCAAAAGAGCCTTGGGCAGATACCTAATGTCTAGCAGTCATTGGCCATCCGGCAAAGCACTTACCGATAGGCTCGGTTACTTCCTAAGCGCTTGTGATAATTTCAATGAGGCCATTGATGTCTGTGGTTGCGCTCGTGACAGCTACCTTAAATCCGATGTCATTAAAAACCCGGATTTTGTAAAGAACATCGAAATTTTAATATTCCATAAAGTGGGGGTATTTGATATGGCTTGATCATCATTGTTAGCTAGCCATTTTGACTCATTACAATGGCTTAGTCACCCGGTCGGCTGCTTTTTCGGTGCGAAGTGGCGATGTTGCATGTGGATTTTCACGGAGTTTATAGTTATCACCGACACTTTAGAGTAGTGGTGATTAGCAGTGGATGCGATTTACTCTACGGAATAAATGCTATAAAATAACAATGATTTGCGTATTTTCCGCCTTTTTACTTATAACATATTCATTCTTTCTTCGTGTCATACCACATTCTGCCCCTGGTTCTAGATCATGGAACAGTTTGCCATCCCCCTCCAAAATGGAGAAAAAGTCACTGGTATTCACTGCCTACCTGCTCGTTCCGGATCTCCCCTCGCCTCTCGTCCTTTAATTGTTGCCCTCCATGGTGGCGGCTACGATTGCCATTATTTCGACGCCGACTCTAAACATACCGCGGCTATCTCGGCCGATGCCTATGGTGTTCCGTTCGTGTCAATCGATCGTCCATGCTATGGAGGATCAACTTCGTTCCTCCCTGTTCCAAGCAATTCCGACTTTGTGATGGAGACAAGTGTTCGACTACACAAATACATTCTACCTGCACTCTGGGCTGAATACGGGGTCCCCAATGAATGCAACTCCATCGTGCTCTTCGGTCATAGTCTTGGCAGTATGTTTACCATCGCGACAGCAGCTATGCATGCCAAGGACGAAAATCCCTCTTATGTACTAAGTGGAATTATTTATTCCGGCCTGGGCGACATCTGGCAGCCTCACATGATGGAAAACTTCCTCAAGATGTCGCTCGACCCCATGGGCCACGCATTGAATTCTCCCAAGGAAAAAGATGCCACTATGTTTCGCTCAAATACCGTGCACCCCAGCATCCTCAAGCTTACGGAGCAGCTTGATGCACCAATACCATTGGCTGAAATCCAGAGTTTGCCCGAATCCTGGCTTCCCGGCTGGAAGGAAAAATGGGCGGCACATGTTCGAGTTCCGGTCATGTACGCTGTAGCAGAGCAGGAACCATTCTTTATTGTCTCGAAGGAGAGATTAGAAGCATGTACTGAATCATTCTCAATTAGTCCTCGGGTTCATGGCAGTTTCGTTCTGGGGGCACCCCACTGCATGGAGCTGAGTTTGTGGGCGCAAGGATGGTATGCGAGGGTCTTTGGGTTTGCAATAGAGTGCTCTGTGCAACGTGAATAGCAGACAGCCAGCAAATGGACGAACTTCAATATAACTATCTATCTTGAACTACATCAAGCTTAAATTAATCTATAAACTCTTTATATTTTTCAATATATAGTTATTTTCTATACTAAATACCCAGCTACTAAATCCTAAAGTTCGGCTTTTGGCAACGGCCTCCACCAGGTCGATAAAGCCCTGAGGTAACAGAGTAAGCGTGCAAGTGTTCTACAAACAAGGAGCTCAACTATATTCGATTTGTCTCCAAGCGAAGGGACCTGGACCACATGTCTCCGAGTCTAAGATAATAATATAGTATATAGCACTGCATCTAACAACCGTAATGAACATATGGAGCCCAATGCAAAGGAGTGTTTCCCGGAGTATCATCATCTGAATCGTAGGGAAGTATGTCTCTCAATCCATAATTTAAATTCTGTCCTGTACTCCACAAGCCTGCATCGTGATTTTCATCGCGTTGAAAACTTGAGATATTCTCTTTCCACAACTGTTGTTTATAGTCATGTCGCCAACGGTCTCGTAGCTCACGAACGGCGTAATGTAATCCTTCACTCACTGAAGCATCCGTGAGTCCCTTTTGACAGATCACCTTATACGTGAGGACTGCAACGTCTACACAGGTCTTGTCATTCACCCTGCATAGTGTTCCAATCACGTGCCGAAAACCAGCTAGTTGACAGCCACTGATCAAATGCACGCTTTCATCAAGATGCCTAGCATCTTGTATCTCGCCCGTGCCGCAAGCCCCGAGGTAGGCAAGAAACGGCTTCTGCTTGCGAAGGTTTATTGTAATCAAGTCTGAAACGGTAAGCGGGTTGGTCTTCCAGTCTTCAAGGCGCAAGTGGCTTTTTGATGGATCAGCATTATCAGTGTAACCATGCCCAGCGAAGTGAAAGATATCAGAACTGGGCAAATGTGCGAGAACGGAATCTTTGGTGCATTGCTCCGGACGAATGGTTCTGATTGACACTTTGCCACAGGCCTCTTCAACAGCCTGGGCTTCTGCGACTGCGTTTGGGAGATGTGCGGTAGTATCTGGTGTGTGCTCCATGGAAACAATCAAAGCCTGCTGAGCCTGCTGTGGCTGGGCACGTCCTATGGTCTCCCCTCGATTGACAGTCTCTACTAGAGCTCTGATCGATGGGCTGTAGGACGATATGACTCTATCGATAGTGCTATTGAAAGTTTGCTCTTCCAAGTGACGGCCCGCCGCATGCAGTGGGAATTTGCTCAAAGGTCCTGTAGGAATCCACCATAGACGTGGCCACGGATCATCCCGAGAAGGCGGGCCAGTATATCCAAGAGCCTCAAGCACTGGGCTAACAATAGTATCCCAGAGCCACTCAAGCACAGGCAAACTTGTAAAGTTACCATCATCGACCCTTTCTTGTACTGCCTGTATCGATAGCTTCGGTAAAGTCAAGGCTTGTGTCACGGCCCCTCTGATCAGAAACGCATCGCAGCGATAGTGCACATTTATGACAGCAATGGGACCACCCACAGATGCCTGAGCTAGATGAGCACTTCTTACAGTTTCAGAAAAGGCCATCTGATGATTGAGAGCGTGCAGGTTATGTATGTATTCGTCAAGGTCTCGACAGACTTGTATCCGTCGAGCAGATTGCTTCAGAATTCCTTCTCCTCCGTGGGTGTCATTTTCAACATTTACAGTTGAAGAGGGTGATTTATGTTCAAGCTCCTGTTGAAAAACGGAAAGCCTTTCACGATGCTGGGCACCTAGAGCTGCAGCAGAGGTCAAGTCTAGACGGAGTTCGTTCAAGGCCAACATGGCCACCCCGCGGCCTGCTTCTAACAGTTGAATGGCCTCCATAGGCTCACATCCTGCACTCATGGCAAGCGCTGCACCTTCAGATGCTAGTGTTGAGTACTTGGACAGCAAAGACTGGACCTCAGAAATATCCAGAAAGCGTGGCGTGGTCGCGGCGATCAAAGGTACCACTTGTTTGATGACGAGATATGCCTTATTCCAATCTTTCTTCAGTTTCAATGCAGATGTAAGTCCTTTCGCAATCGATGCGAGTCTTGAAAGATCTCTAGTTGCGTTGAGAGTTGCCACATCGAAAGCGTCGTTAAGAAACTGTACTGCCTGATCTAAATCGGAATCGAGCTTGGCCGCATGATACCTATTCTTGTAACTTTCTCCGATAAGAACAAGCCATGTAACACGGGATATGTCATCAACGGAGGTGGAAGATGTTGCGATATCGCTCGCCTCGTTGAGGAGTTGATCTGTCGATGCCAAGTACGAAACATCCTGTGTTGTAATGTAGCCTGCAACGTAGGCGTTTGCGAGGGTAACGAGCGGGTTGACTTTGAGTACATTATTGGTAGCCAGTGGCTTCAAGACCTCATTGATGTTCTCAATAGACTTCTCGAGATAAGTTGGAATTCTTGTCGTCTTGTACCTTTCAGAATAAGACAATGCACGACCAGTAAAGATCCGAGTTAAGAGGTCCTGGGGTTGAATACAGTCACTGCGGTCTCCCATCATGCCTACTGCCCCATCATAAAGCTCCAGAGAGATATCCAGACTTTGTTCGCTCCCGATGTGGCGGTGCTCCGCTTGATATACCTCAGCCAAATCTACTAGGGATGCTGGTCTTGATGGGCAATTTTCATCCATGATCCTAAGAGCTTGCCAGAAGATCTGCTTTGCCAAGTCAAGATCTCCCTGCCTGTTGAATATTGCAAAGCTTTTCATTGTAGTCGATCCCTGCAGCCGAAAAAGGCTTAGGTATCTGCTATCATCTTCGCTTATAGCTCTTGTAGACTCACGGAGCACAGCTAGGCTCATTTTTAAGTCTCCTATGTCGCCAGAAATAGCATACTTGTCGCTATATAATGGTCCTAAAAGAAGCACTGCTGAAGTCCATGCTGTGTCTGCTTCAGATGCTATGTCAATGACATCTTGGAGTGATTTAACAGCACTATTGAGGTCCTTCACAAGGTTCGGTGTAGCTCTTCGTTCATGATCAGTTACACCTGGAACCTTGTTGTCTTCATAGCGGGTGGCTAAAAGAGTTCCCAGAAGGTGCTGATATTTTGGCCTGTCCTTGTGTCTGGGTGAGGTAGAGTTGACCGAAGCTTGACAAAGAAACATCACCTCGGAGAGAGGTATTTTGCTTTGGAACTTCTTGTAGTGCTGGAATAGCTTGAATGATAAGTTGTACGCCAGACATGAACTGTTGGGAACATCATACAGCGAAACGCCGTTTCTCTGCATTCTTGGAGTATGTAGTGTGGCAGCAGTATTTCTGGAACCGTCATGTTTGACAAAAAAGCTAGAGGGCTCGCCTCTAACGAGAATCAGCCTTCGCGCCTCAACAAGATGTTGAAACTCCATAGCTCGCTCAAGATCAAACGGTTGACCTTCGAGGAGATATCTATCCTGCAAGAACTTTGCCACATTGCTAGCACAATTGATTTGATTGTAGTAGTCACCAGCTATAGTTCCACGCGATGATAGATACCAAGCCTCAAGACCAATTTCAATGCATGAGGATAGATCTGCCAGTCTGCCAGTATGCGAGTAACGGCAATGAAGCGCTATAGCATATATGATCAGATAGAAGGCCCGGCGAGGGTCATCTTCCGAAGTCATGTCCACTGCGCGCTGGCTAAGTGTGATAGCCTCAATAAGATCCTTTGGGTTTCTTGTGGCGCTGAAGCGTCCTCTCAGTGCAATTACCAGGCCACAGAAGTGCCAGGCCAGGTTTTTTGGTTGATCTGCACCATGTGCCATAGTGATGGCATCTCGTGCCAGTCTGACGGGTTCATCGCTGTCAGTCGGTATTCCATAGCTGAAGAAGGAGCTTAAGGCTAACACAAGGTCGGTTGTATACTGTGCTCTAACGGAAGAAGACATATGCCTGGTCTCCGTAAGAATATTACGAAAATATTGGCTATGGGTCTGAAGATCGTCTTCAGATGCTACTGGAAAATAGAGGGATAGCGTCGGTGGACAACGGCAAACGATTCGTGCGATATCGGGGTGCTGCCTTTCGTGCACCAAGGTATTCTCACGTACCAGATGAACTAAATGCAGGGCCTCTCCCAGATAATTCAGAGACTCCTCCCCGTCAGTCAAGGTATGCAAATCACATAGCATTGCTGCAAGATTGAGGAAATAAGGCCAGCCATTGATTGTATCCTCTAGCTTCAGATCAACTGCTTGACGACCCAATACAATCGCTTCGTCAAGGTCGTTGCGATTGTTAGCCGCGAGGAATCGCTGGTACAAAGCAGCTGCTAGGCCGTCTAGGATTCTCTCTTGCATATAGGGTGTATCGCGGGAGGCCATCACAGCCTCTTGCCCTATGCGAATTGCTTCATTCAGATCTGCCAAGTTTAATGTAAACTTGTATTGCTGCAGAAGACAACGCGAATGTCGGGCAAGGCAACGTGGTCGATTGGCATCACCTCCTGGCATCAAATTATATGCCCTCTTGTAATAATCAATGGCCTTGTAGAGATCGGATAGGAGTTGAGTAGTACAAAACATCTGGTAGGTTATTGACGCCAAGTTATACAAAGCTGTAGCTCGTCCGTTTGTATCGACGTCGGGCATCCCAACTACCTTTGTTGCAATAATTATGGCCCTTTCTAGGTGGTTCAGGTTACCGGTGATTTCGTAGCAAAGCGAAAGCTCAGGGGCCTGGTAATTGAGATACCAATGCTGAGGTTGTCCGGCAGAATACTCCCAGCCATCTGGGTGTAATCCCAGCTGTTTTGACACCCACCCCACTTCATCAGCAGCATTAGGGTCTCTTTTCTCATCATAAAGCCTCAATAGATACATCCCCAACCTGAGGAGGTATGATGGGTGCTTCGAAAGTTTGACGAGCCTCCTCATGATGTTGACAGCCTCAACAATGTCTTCTGGTTCCCCTGTTTTGGTATATCGTATATTCAGTGGACGAGCAAGCTCATCCAAGCTTGTGATCTTGCTTACGCCATAGATATGAATGTTTGCCGGGTGTTCTCTTGCCCGCTTTATGTCAAAGGAGTGGGCACCATGGCCAACTTTGAGGCGCCACCAAGCATTAAGCAAGGCCCTCCATTCGAGTTCCTCATTGACTTTGGGAAGCATCAGGTTGACTCTATAACGTGCCAAGTCGATCATCCTGTCAAGATCCAAAAGGTCTCTTGCTGTCTCATAGCGTTCTGACAGTAAATCGTAGAGAAGATTAGAAACTCCGATTTCGACAATTCCAATCTTGTCTCCTCTCAACCCTTCCTCAGAGCCAGTTATAGCTGCAGATATTGCTTCGTCTAGATGTTCGACTGTTTTGGTCGCTTTGTATGACTGAAATAGCACACGGGCGAGGGCACCCAGGCTCCAGTGTCGATTCTCTGGGGTGGCGTTTGAAAGGTTTTCTCTCGCCAGGTTGATGGCCTCCTTGATGTCAGAATCGCTTCCAATCATTGCGTAGCGAATCTCAAGAAGTTCCGACAGCTGAGCAGAAACATCTGTATTTGTATCTTGCATTATTTCACGGGCTTCTTGGGCGAGTTGAATTGCATTCTCGAGGCTGTCCATCATTCCATCCGTGTAATGCAGCAGCCTATACAAGACGCTTAGGTGTAAGAGCCATGTATGTCGCTCAGGCCAACCCTTTTCAATTGTAGCGAGTGCGTCTTCCGATACTTTAATGGCTTCTTCGAGATCTTTGTATGCGTCAGGTGAGCTCAAGTCAGCATCGGTAAGCTTTTCGTCAGTTCTGATACACTGCTCGATCTCCCATGTAATCTGTTTTATCTTATATTGAACGAAAAGCATGTCTCCAAGCTCTTTAAGGCGAATGGCTTGTTGCTGGTCAACCGGTAGCAGTTTGAGGGCATCTCTTTGGGCCTGGATAGCATCATCTAGGTACGAAGCCCCGGAATCCTCACAACTAAAACTGAGAGAGAATCGGAGATAGTTGAGAGTAGCCAGATCGATGAAGTCGTCAGCTTGAACTTGATCTGGAGGTATTAGGTTAATTGCTTCAAGATGGCAATGTATCGCTTCGTCCAGGTTACGATCCTCAAACAAAAGATCTGTCAGTTCTCGAAGTTGGCGAACCCGTTCCTCGCGGCAATCAGCATTCGCTTCTAGTCTTTTGCGAGCCGTACGAATTTCTTCACTCTCTTCTCGGACAGAATCCTCATTGTTGGACATGTTTCAGGACGAGGTCTAAGTGCAAGGTTTAATTTAAGCTCAATAAAAGAATCCTCAGGCTGATGAGTATGGTAGGTGTTAAAGCTACCAGGTCAGGGAAGCTATGAAGTATTTGTTTGTCGGATTTAGTGACTCTTGTAAATTCGTGCTGACTGCGCTAGCAGGGATGATTAGTTGGCCGAGATTCGTGGACCATTCAGGTGTGCATTTTCAAGCCCCCAAATTTATTACGGATGCACACACGACAATCGAAGGCAGGGTAAGAATTGCTAATACTGAAAAGCTCCTATGAGGCCTGGTCTCTTTCGCTTTTATCTTATGATAAGTTATACCTGATACTTAAGTGATATCTTAAGAGCCCGAGTTTATAGCCTTGTGATCATTGTTAGCTTATATTTACAGCTTAACGATCCTACCTGTATTTCGGGCTGTGAAGCATGAAGCTGATGATTGTGTAATGCAATGAGTGACGTGTCATGGCTGAGCAGCCTGAGCCACTCTGCTGCATGTCTGAGGTCAGGGCTTTGGATTCTATTTGCCAGCTGGAAGTCCTCACAAATATAGGCTGCTTTACAACTGTTCTGGTTATTTAAATGGGCTACAAGCCTTAGCACTGTTAAAGTTCATAACGAGTCTCTCACCTTACTTTTAGTATTCTAGCATTTCACGCCATAACTTCTATAGGTCTTACGTAACCAGCTTAAAAACACCAAGATCTAAGCCTCCAATCTAACATTCATAGTTTGAGCATCAGACACCTACGCTAATTACTGCCACGGTAGGAACTATATTGCTAGACCTATTAATAAGCGCCACTGGTTTTCTTTCTATCAGCGCACCCTCTGCAAGCCGTACCCGTGCTGCCCAAGCTCTAGATAGCAAGGGGTCACCGTGCCTGTTTGTTCTCGGTGTCACCTTAGACCTCCTCTTCTTCGTATCTTCGCTCCGCCCATTCGCTTCCCACGTTCCCACCGCATTGTCCCAACTCTTGCCCTTGGTTGCCTTGCCCTTTTCCTCTCCTGCCAGAAGACGAGGATCCCATGCTGCGTCAGACCCCTTAGTTCCGTCGGGACGAAAGGCATAACCGTCTTTTTTGACCGACTGCAGCATATCTCGGTGCATGTTGATCTCGGGCAAGGTATCTCGCGACTTAAAATGGAGCGGCTGGGCTGTAGTGAAGGCCATGACAGCGGCGATAGAGCCAGGCTTGCGACCATTAAGAAGAGTATTGATGCTGTTCCCGGAAACAGCGGGGTCTTCCGACGGGGAGTCTGGCGAAGGGAGTAAGTTAGCTTAGGATACGCCTGGCACAGCATAACAGGAACGGCACTTACATTGCCCCCAAATGTCCCGTTGTAGGGCAGCGTCAAGATTGCCAAAGTTAGTATCGAATGCGAACATCCAGAAGTCAATGTGGACCGTCCTGGCCATAGGAGGGCGCATCACAGCCATGGTGTCACTGATCTCGGCCGATATCCTGACGGTAGCGAGCCACAGATCCAGACTGAACAGTGCAACAACAGCGATTTCATCCCGCGGTGGTACAGAATGGTCGGAAGCCGATGAATGCGTCGAATCACGCAGCCATCGGTCCCGTCGAAAGCGACGTATACAGTTGACCATCGCCCATACTTACTCGAGATTTAATGGCACAGTACGCCTCACCTGTCATTTTTAACGCGCTGCCCAATACCCTTGTGATGCCTAGACGCAGTGAGCTTGTGTATTGCGGTGAGCGAACTAAGGCTTGATGGTACCCTCCGATGGTTGGGACGAAGTCGCCATTCGACCGCCGCATGGGATTGTCCTGAGCAGCTTTCGTCCCATCAAACCACGCGTACGAGACAATGCCTCAAGTGAGGTGACAGCTTTCATGAAGCACGAGCGACCGGGGCGAAAGCCAAGCGTCGAGCCGAAAATGCCCCTGCACCTATATCTAAGGTGCAGGCGATCCCGAGCTCGACATGTGGCGAACTTGATATCTGCAGCCAGGGATGGTACATCCATGGTTGCCATACTGTATATTATGATCTGCAAATTAGGATCGAGTTTCAGGACGAGGCCAGCATCAACATCCAGCATCGTGAAAGCCGTGGCCTTACAACCTGCCGTAACCCAGAACGATGCCTTCCGGGCTGTGAACCACGGCGGTCCCTGGCTTTTATCTGAGCAGAGAAGCGATTTGAGCGCGGCAATGGGGCAGGCCTTGGTGTCGGCGCTATCCTTCCGCACGAGCGGGAAGCTGAGTACGGTTTCTGCTGTTGGCAACCGGACGTCAGGGTTCACGCCGACGCCCCAAGGCAGCCCCGGGATATCGGCAAAGCAAACCGAAAAGAACAGGACCTCCATTCGGAAAATCTTCAAGAGCAGAGTGAATGAGTCATTCTTTTCGAGCGCCCAGGCGGTCGTCGATTAAGCAAGATCTATCAACCGACGATTCGTCCCAGCTCTCGTCCCCGCTGCTATCAGCACATATCATCCCCGAGCCCCGGCAGGAGAGCGTCTTGGTGCTATATGGGCGTGGGACCTAACCGTAGACGCCGGCAGGCATCATCACCCAAGGCTTGAACCTGAAGATCAGTCCTCCGGCTTAGTAATCTGCACCGGCGACGGTCATGTACATAAACCTTCCAGTAATGGTCAACGAATATTTGTCAAATGACACGATGAGATCTGCAAAACTGACCTTGAAGTTCATCACACGACGTTTCATCCCCCGCTACGGCATCACGCAAGAGTTTCGTCGATCGCATCGGGTGGCTCAGGGCCAGCGATGACGACGACGACGACTGTAGCTCTTGTAGCTCAAGCTTAGGCAAGTAGATGCTTGGTGGCCTTATCTGACACCCACACATACACGAGCTGATCGAACGGCGACTCGAGCTGACCCACGAGCGGAGCATGGAACGACCCGAAGTCTACTAAGTCTTGTATTACTACTACTCATTAAGCAGTACCTGAAGCGCTTCTGCTGGCGTTTGCGTTGGGGGTGCTAAACGGAGAAATTCGCGACTAGATGCAGAAGCAAAGTTCTTGCCTTCCCAGTTGTGGACAGAAGCAAATTTGAAGCCAGCGACGAGTTTCTTAGACTCTTTTACCTGTTCCACCATCTGGTCAACGAATGAGACATCCTTAAAGATAACATCCTGGACCTTTTCCCCGATGTGCTGCTCGACAAGATCGACGATTCCGCGACCAGTAACATCTACAGCACCGTGTAGAACATACTTGGCCTTATTGTGCTGGCTAGTATCCGGTTGAATGAGGAGGCGAGCTGCGAAGGCGCCTACTTCATCGGGGCTCACACAAGCAACAGGCGCATCCTCCGCAGCTAGCAGGCGCAATATATCCTGCTTCCCTGTTGCCTTGAAGTTTTTGATAAAGTAAGCTGCAGAGGTAAGCCACGTGCTGAGGAACACATTAGGCTGAAGTGAACTCCAATGCATAGAGGCAAATTCTGGTGACTCTAGCATTGTCTCGATAGCCCAGTGAGTCCTCGCATGATAAACTGGACAGGTTGGAGACACGCTAGTAGCAGCGATAGAAATGCGGACAAGGTACTCAATACCAGCATTAAGGGCGGCCAGGAGGAAGTTTCCTTCTTCAGCAAACTGGTTAGGCTCGTTAGGCGAAGCAATAAACATCCTCTTGATATTACGCTGGCGAAGCCATTCGGGGGTAACTTCGACCCAAAGTTGCTCCTCGACTTGAACTTTCGGCAAGGCGGCAAGCTGACGAGCGACGTGGCTGTTGGCGTTGCGGGAGAGCGCCAATGGGAGAAGTCGTTATCGGATTGCTGTAGAAGCTTGGAGAGAGTACGCACGACAGCCCTGCCAGTATTGCCAGTGGCTCCAGCAATGAGAAATGTAAGGGCCATAGCGAAGATGGAGGCTGAACTATGGATTTAGCTTGGTTGAGTTGAGTTAGGTTGAGTTGAGATGGATTGATGCTGGGTTTACTTAATCTAATAATTGGTAAAAAAACTGGTATACTTGTGGAGTTGATCAGTGAACGCAGTATGCTTGTGGAGTTGATTGGTAAGGCAGTACGGAGTATGCTTGCGGTAGTTGCGGAGTTGATTAGTAGACGCAGTATCCTTGTGGAGTTAATTAACAAAGAGGCACTGCTAAGTATCTGAGCGTTGAGATTATAGTGTTGATTAATGCTCTAAATGGCATAGCTACTCTAACTCCATAGTATTGTTATTTAGTATCTATATTACTATTATAAAGAGTAGATGTAATGCTTCTAACTATATATAAAAGCTATCTTAAAGAGAATATAATAAAGTCTAAGACTGTCTAGAATCCCTTAGCCTATAAGTTAGAAG
>JAAOAU010001169.1:0-12567 GCA_013186845.1 Fusarium sterilihyphosum
GAGCACCATAGATCCTTCTCCAGATCATGCAACCTATCCCACCATATACAGGCAGTAACCCCCATCAAATTCTTCTTCGATATATCGTCAACTAAAGACACTTGCCGCACATTCTTCAGGAAACCTTGTACGTCTTCGCAAGGGCAGCCCTCTTTGTGGACACGGGCATCTATTTCACGAAGAAATGCAAGGATGTCTTCGGGTGCAAGTACTCTGCGATCTTGGAAGGCAACTGGGTTACCTTGGACATCCAGTATATTATGTCTCCTCCACAGCCATGCATGTACGAGGAGCGAAATCAGCAGCCTTCGCCGAGCATGGTGTAGACGTTGCTGCCTCCTTGAATTGCTTTGCGATGAGAAGAGGTTGGCCATGAATAGAGATATGTTCTGTAAATGTATTTTGAGAGAACCTTTCTCTACCTCTTTGAATGAGAAAGCGCCTTCCTTGTTGATGAAGATTGTAGGCGCATTATTCCAAGGAACCGATTTGAGACTTTTCATTGAGTTCAGCGCTTCTAAAACTGCATCACCCATAACTTGAGGCTCGAGGTAAATAGGCGCACAGAATGTCTTCCTTGGAAAGGATATCATTTTGTAATCGTAGGTAGAAAGAATGTGATAAGTATGAAAGATAGATGTAAAAGGATAAATATGCAAAAGCGTAAGAAGAGCTTTTATTCTTACTGAACATGGCTTGAGACTGTAATTGAAAACTGTTTTATATTATGTTGCATCTGGAAGCGGTGACGGGAAACAGGAAACAGGAAACTGATATGTGAATCACGAATAGGCGCCAGTTTTAGATCAAAGCGCTTAGATCAGGTCGAGCTGAGCGGTTAGGAAAGGCAGAGGTTGAATTACCTAGCGACACCTACGCTAACCACGCTCAAACCAAACCACACTCAAATTAAGCACACTCAAATTAAGCACACTCAAACCATGCGCACTCAAATCAATCCACACTCAAACCAATCCACACTCATATCAAGCACACTCAAACTAATCCACACTCATATCAAGCACACTCAAACTAATCCACACCCAAATCATGCGCACTCAAACCAATCCACACCCAAATCATGCGCACTCAAATCAATCCACACTCAAATCAAGCACACTCAAATCAATCCACACTCAGACTGAAGCCAACATCTGTCCGCTTGAAGACCATATAGAAATAAAGATAACCTCCATGTCGCATAATTCCACTCCCCGGCGATAAAAAAAAACCGGCAGAACCTTGAAACCAAGAGCTAAGGATTCCTGTCATCAAAAAGATTCAAGAGCCTCTTCAATTCGCGCGGCTGTGAATAAGTCTGTGTCAAGCAAACGGTCTAATTTGACTGCCTGCTCTACACCATCGTCAAGTTGAGTACAAACATGTATCAATTGGCCTGTAGACTTTGCCAGTACTTCGATCGCTACGAACTTCAAAGTTGCGGCGTCAAACTTTTTAAAGTCCCTTCTTCGAGATAGTCAGCAAGATGGCATTACTGGCGAGGCAAGGTGTGACTCATACAGGATTGGCTCTGAAGCTCTTGAATAGATCATGGTAAAGAGTGGAGATGACTCCGCTAGATTTGTCCAGCTCCTGCCAGTTCGCTTGCGTTCTTTTAGCTCACGCCTAAGATCGCAAATACATTTGGTCTTGTGTTGAGCACTCAAATATATGTCAAGGGCAATGTTGGCGTTACTATGGCCACGCTTTCGGGGGATACTTCCAGCTTGTCTTTCGTCTTTTATCATGGCTTCGAGGGAAGTGAAGAGCCGCATCAGCTGGATGTAAGCTAGCCGACGAAGTAGATATGTTCCTTGCTTTTCACAAATGATACTGTCCACAGCTTTAAATGCAGCAATTATGCAGGGGTGAGAACTGTCGACGGAATCCGGTAGCGTAGTTTTTCTCAGAAGTGAATACCACTCTGGTATGGTCTTTTCGCAGTTCTCTGCAAAGGCTTTCAATGACTCAGGTCCAACGAGTCTGCGGCTCAGAGATAGTATATATGACGAGTGTCTCTTACTAATCTTCTCAGACCATTTCTCTGACAGTTTAGATAGCTGCTCTTTTTGATGATAGGTTAGAACACGCTGCTTCGCGTTCAGGCCTGTTGACGTTCCACGCTGGTATTTGGACTTGCGGCGTGACAATTTATTGACACGATCCTTCCTAGTCTTGACATGCTTTAGCTTCTTGTTGCCCCTAAAGAGCTTACTCTCAAACTTCGTCTTCGTTGGCGTCCACGCTGTCGTATCTTGACTGTCGATCGGCTTGGCGTTCGAGAAGGCATTGTCCTCGGGCCTCATCAAGACAGGCTCACTGTCGATGTCCATGGGCTCTCCGATCTCTGGTTGGTCGTTCTGGACAGGCTCACCGTTGGTGTCCATGCCGGCCCAGACATCTATATCGAAAGACTCGCCGTCGATCTCCATGGGCTCAACCATTTCGCCAGGTTCGTAAATTGATATGTGCGGATAGAACTAGTGTTATCTTCGATTTCGAAGAACCCATAGTGAAGTTACATATATACGTGTACCAGTCAGCTAATGATCTTTCTCGAAACCCGGTATCAGACTACGCTTCCTGAAATCTGTTTTTCTGGAACTTGTTTCCATGAGCCTGTTTTCTAGATACAGTTTCATGTGTAGTCTACAGACATATATTCCACAAACCAAAACGGGCAACGGTTTTCGGGTTTGGGTTTTCAGCTTGTACCTTTTGCCGTTTCACGTTTTCGTATAGCTTCAACTTCGACACCCGGGAGTAGATTCAACTGCATTTCGTTTTCTGCTTCCTGTTCAAAGGTTACCGCATCTTGCCCGTCAGATAATTTTAGAAACTATCTTCTAAATTGTCTCAAAAAACCTCAGTATCTAACAAAGCTGGTTTTATTAATACTGTTTATTTGCACAAATAGGTTTACTTCAGGGACCTTGATAGTGCACCACAAAACACGTTCAAATCATTCATTGCTGGAGCGGGCGCGGCTCAGTTCCACGCTAAGCTGGCTACTATCTTGTATCGATTGTAGCGACCATTACTCAAGTCTTGATTTCATTGCTTAAGTTGGGCATGCCGAAGCTGTAGAATAGTGTATAGTGGAAAGTAGGCGGTCTTGAGAACAAATCTGTGACAATAAAATTGTTCAAACAATCCTTTACCAGGGACGTTTTGAGCTTTGAAAGAGCGTGCCATACTAAGACACAGCCTATACTGCGTCAAGATCATTCTTGAGGTACACTTTGAGCTTTGCTCTATGTTTCCATACAGCGCATAATAATTCTTCACTCTCAGAATATGTGCTGAGACCTCCACATCGTTCCAGGGCACATGTACTGAGTTTGCGTACAAGACCTCCTGAGCTTCATCCTCGACTCGAACGAGTCAAAGTTTGTTCCTCTTTCTAACTATGTCAGTCTCGAAAACTGTCATCAGAAATCGCACGTATTGCCATATTCCCAAACTCTCTCGACACACCATTAGCCAGCGAAGTGCAGGCGCGAAAGAAGTTCATTCGGACACTCTTTCAGAATCTTGGCAGCCGCCGAACGTAAGGTCCAGACGTCTGTCCTCTCCGAATCCTCTCTGGAAATAGTGGTTAGTGTCAACGGGATTATCGCAAAAGGTAAAATTTCTTACACAATGGCTTCTGCTGCCTCAGAGTACATAAGAACCAGCAAAGGAGAAGGTTCAGATAGGCTTTTCCACATTGTCCCCACACGTTTCCGCTCTTTGAGCTGTCGACGTAAATCATCAGGGTTAGAGTTGTCTTCCTGAGCACCCATGTAAATATCAAGGGCGATGCTGGCGTTACTATAAGAACGCTCTCGAATCATGCGGCCCGAATCTCTTTCGAAGCTGATCACCAATTCGAGAAAAGAAATGAGCTCCACCAAGCGGATGAAAGCCAGCCGACGAAGCAGACTTGAGCCTTGCTTCCCGTAGAGCGCAAGGTCAATCACCTTGAACGAGTGGACTATACGGGGATCAGAGCTCGACTCAACTTGGAACGTGGTATCGCTCTTGAGTAGGTTCCAGTCAGCCATGACTTTCTCGCAGTTTCTGCTGAATGTTTGCAGTGGCTCCGCGTCCAAAAGTTTGCGCTGAAGTCGAGCCACTCTCGCATGATACTTTTTTCGGAAAACACCAATGTCGACTAGTGTTTGTACTTTTCTATTCATCTCGGATGGTTTGTTTGGAGCTTGTTGCAACGAAACTTCTGCATCCAGGATTCTTTGTTGGAACTGAGCAATGCGAGCCTTTCGCTTTGCTTTAAAAGCGTTTCGTGCGCGTCTAGCTTGATGACGGCTTGCTTTGTTGACCACAGGCCCGTTACGCCACTTGCGATGAATCGACCGGGAGCCTACACCCTCAGATATTCGCCGTTCATACGACTCTACGCTGCGCTGAAGAGACTCAAATGGAGCCTCAGTGCGTGCAGGTGGCGATTGGGTTGCTCTGTTAGCTGTGTTGTCTCCATCGAGCTGCTTTGGGTCGCCAACATTGGTCATGCGCCAATATTGCAACGTGACCACGTTATTTCCCATGCCGTCAATGAGAGTGATGTCAAGGGAGCAGAGTTATCGGCCTAGATAAGAAAAAGGAAACACAACGAAGTTATTACTATGAGTCTTCGAAGAGCCCTGTGTTCTGCAAAGAATATTAAATAGCTTGGAGGACTCCGAGTCTGTAAAGCGGGGTTCGTTTGATTGTTTTCAGTTGCCGCTTGTCGTCTGCAGCCCGGTTCGGCCACACTTCTTGAACCAGGATACAGGTAACTGGATACGCACTTGAAGGATGATTCATCGATATGACTTAAGCTAAGCGCTCGGCCAGCAAGCGTCTATTTTACACAAGAACCTACACCCACTGTTCTCACATGATTTGTTTCCCTGCTTACCCTATTCCCGTCCCGGGAATCAGTTTACCGAAGCCAGAATACGGAGGCGCGCGTCTACGCAGCCAAATACAGGTCACACTGAACATTCTTAGAGCATCGGTCCGTCTTCCTTCTAGCTACGTCTAGGTGTCCAAAAACAACTATGTGACAATTTCTGATGCACTATTGCTGCCGACTTCAATGCTGCGCCATCAAATGCTCCGTGAAGAGACTCAGATGTTCAAACTGTTTAGTGTCAAGACACAGAGGGCAGTAGAATAAGCCTCCACAATCAAGAAAGTCTCTAGGAAGTGGCTTGACGCCCTTAATTTTGGACATTCCTGTGAGTTTGTAGAGAACGCGTTCTGAAGGCTCTGCGAGCTCTGGCCACTTAAACAGACCAAAGCGAGTACCAGGAACCCCTCTGAACGTATTTTGAAAACTAGGTAGTGACAGAGTTTTGAACTTTGGCTTGTTACTATCGATATAGGGCAGGTCATGGCAGACTGGCGTGTCTATCGGACATGGCGGGCACAGCGGGTTAGCATACTCAACATCGCCATCTAAATATGTCTGGCCAGGCGCTGCAGGATTGGTAGTTGATGCTGGCTCCAAAGGATTGTCAAAAATATGGTGAGCTCCAGAGCTTTTTGTTCTCGGCGGGACTGCACAAAGGAAGGAACCGGATCGTGTTACACGGAACTGCTGACGGCTGTTGGCCATCGCCGTAGAGAAGTGGGTTTCCGTTGACTCATTCTTCGCGGGGGTATTCCAGCCGCTCGACCGTCGGCCATCATAGTCGACAGGCTGTTTATCTACAAAACCAAAGGTGAGTTTGAGTACGGTATACTGCAGGGCTTTCACATACCAGGAGATGTAGGTTCAATCCAGATCGTACGAGTGCGGGATGCTGTTCGTCTTTCCAAAAAGCTTCGCACAAGAGCATAATATGGAATGCTCGAGGGATTTGCACATGATATATCGAAAGGCCAAAGCTGATCAGCCCTCATCCAGCCCATGGTGCGACTGTCTGGGAATCTTGTGCCTGCAAAACATGCGACGGGAAACATCTGTATACAGGCGAATGGCCTGCCATTTTCACCCCCAGTTCGCCATTCGAATCGCTGTGTCTTGGCGTTGAGTGAGACTGACGTAGGTATGCGTTTCAAAAGACCAAGACTCTCGAGAGTTTCAGTGATACCGACATCACGTAGATTGGTATGGGGAAGAACAAGCGCTACCAGCCAGCACCGAAATTGTTTATTATACACCAGGTATAGTTCTCCCGCAGCGGGCTGCATAACATGGTTGATATGTTTCCTCTGGGGATACGCCATTGCGACGAGCCCTCGGAATACTTCATCGCGACAGTCTTGCTTCTTCAATGGCGGTGTGGTTGGCTTGGAGTGTTCACTGGCAGGCTGTTGCCACTCGCTGCGCTGTTTATGATTGGCGCATGGTGAAGGGGAACGTTTTCGCTTCTGTGACCTAATTAACACGAGATCTTCGTCATCTTTGACACCATATACGTACTATCTTGACATGACTGGTGGCATCCTCAACTATAAGCCTCTGTTGTGTCTCAAGGTCGCACAAGATGCTGTCGCAGTTGGCCATCACAACTCGCAGTTTCGACAGGCTGGTCGTATCGGGCCATGAAAGGAACACGATCCATCCGTCTTTGATTCGAGTTACAACGCATAACATCTTGTTTCGTAGTGCTGCGAGCTCGGATCGATAGATTATCTTCTCTGTTGACAACGCCTCGATGGTTATAGAAAGTCTCAAAACTTCAGGAGCCCTTGCATCTGAAATTGTCATGAGGAAGTCCTGATGTTCTGCTATCAACGCCCGAAGGATAGGCAGATCAACGCAGTCAATCTGACTATATACGTATGACCAGATCTCCAGGACCTGGGCTGCCGTTTTGATGGCCAAGCGGTCAAGCATGATGGGATGATGGAATAGAGGAAATAATGAGTAGAAGGGGCTGCTGAATGTTGGCCAAGAAAATGGATGGGTAAGGGCGAGAATAAATAGCCATGACCAGGACTTTCGATAGCGTAGTTCTCGTGGCCCAGTGCAACCTGTCAGAATGCAGCTCCGAACCAGTTCTCTTCTCATGCTTCCTTGTCAACTTCAGTCACCATGAGCGCAAAGAAAAGCGCTCCAGGGTTTCTATTTTTAAAAAGTGAATGCAACCATACTAAACGTGATGAGCAACCAATTCACATGAGTGTTTATTCAAGCGGGCTTGCTTATTGTGTTGGTGATAAGAAGCTACAGCTGCAGCTGCAACCATTAAAGTTTCTTGGCGCCAACAACCAAAGCAAACTCTATACATACAGTGCGATCAACATGATTTTACACCCGACAACAGAACAGACACACCATCCATCTCCTACTCCGACCCCAGACTTATGCATTTCATTCATTTGTATACCTTACGCCTTTGAACGTGAATACTCCTGGCATTCTCAACAGGTGTCAACACATATATCCTAGAGCTTCTACTATAGACCAGAGGACATTTTCGGCGCAAGACATTCTGGGCTGTCCTGGAGTGGAACGGGATAGTTTTTCTCCTGATAGGGTTGTCTCAGTAATCTCAACTACACCACACCAGGCTTCACTCACCAGACGATCAGCCGTAGGTGGCCAGGAATCGGAAGATCCAGAGTTGTACACATGGTAACGGCTTGATGTTTCCATCACCAGATAGACTCGGGCGCCGAGTTTCCGAAGCTCTTCACACTTTCGAATAAGCGTCAGCCGACGCTTTGCGATTAAGCCCCGACGCATCTGCTGAGCCGTGGGCCGACGTCTGGTGGGAGCAGGAAGCTTTGTGTGTCTATCCAAACAGTTAGAACCAAGGCAAAAAGATTATCAAGAGGATTGCCAACTGAGTATCGGCGCTCATGTTTGTCGTATGGATAGACTAATCTGTCATTACTTTTGGGGATTCTTGGGGTTGTCTTGTTTCGTCTTTCCTTCTTATACCTATTCATCACTAACCAAAATTGAATGAGTGAGATATAGCCGCCCATTCTATGCTTCAGCTTCCTGTTTCCCGTTTCCCGTTTCCCGTTTCCTGTATTATGGGGCGCTTACTCCAACCTTTACTGGTAATGATGGACCACGTTTACCGGTAAATGCGCTTGCACTTTATTGGTAAACCCCCTTCAATATCTTTACTGGTAAACCCCGTCAAGGTTGTCTGGTAAATGCCACTCCTGTTCATGGGTAGATGGCCGAGAAATCCTGACATGACGCCTTTCTTGTTGGCAATTCTATCACTATACCGTGTCCTCCAACTGTATATCATGTCGTAGGTGCAACCACGGCGCGTGAAGTAGTTGGACCGGTGGCACTACTAGTGATATGCTTCGTAAATTTTGCGTCTCATCGAGGTGCATCGCCGAAAAGACTGCGGTTGTTTAGGTCGCCAAATGATGTCACTCATTCGAAGTCAAATCAAATCATGCATGGCTGTTGTCTCGCCTTATTAGATGGTGCCACTGGTAGCGATAGTAGTGGTGTTCGTGGTGCTTATTACGCCTGGAAACCATTGATGGCATTCAGCGGCAGATGGATGAAAAGATTTATTGCAATGGGACAGGAAACTTTCTGTCCCTCAGTGATAAGTTATCAGGGCACGCACGTGACTTGCTGGGCGGACTTTCGTGCCGGCTTCAGGCATGTACAGTCAGCCACAAACATGAGGAAACACTTCCCAACGTAGAAACATCATAAAAGATTCACCAGATCATGTTACAAAGCAATATCGTTGCAAAACTCATTCTAGTTGCGCGTAACGAAGCAGAAAGGAACTCGGATCGAATACAGACTATGCTAATGAAACCTAACAGGACAAGACCGAGCATTCGACTACCAGAGTCAAATAAGACAAAGGAAACCCCGAAAATGAATCCAAAACAGTCATGAACCCTATGGCGATTCGCCAGACTGACTTCACTTCCTCCAAGATTTAGGCTTAATGCGATTCTTGACATCGCTCGTGATGGGAATGCTTTGTCCCGCCTTGATCATGTGATCGTGTAGCACCTCCATTGCTGCTGACTTCCAGCACTGGACAAGGAGGCCTTTAGACCATAACACGAAATCTCGGTCATCCACATAGTGTGGAATACCATAGCCTTGGTAATGCCATTTGTCGCCCCAAGGCATGCACAACACCAGGTTGAGCTCGAAGTTTTCATAGGCACAGTTCTCCATCTCGCTTTTGTGTGTTGCTGTGGATAGGGTGATGTTGGCACCTTCCTTAACATATCTTGAGAAGGCTTGAGGATGAGCAGCACCAGCGTTGATATAGTAGCCTCGGGATAATTTTGGGTACTTTTCATTCAAACTTGGCAATGCAATGGCCAACCAAGTCTTCCGAACTGGGTGGCGTCCTAGAATATCTGCAATGGCATCTTTGCCATTTTCAGGGTCTTTAAGTTCCATCCGGTTAGCTTCGGGTGATCCTCTACCATGGAACTGCGCTCTCCAATCGCGACGTTCCTTGGAGTCATACTCGATGCCATCACCTTTGGGGCCGTCATCATTCTTGGGGCCGTCATCATTCTTGGGGCCGTCATCATCCTTGGGGCCGTCATCATTCTTGGGGCCGCCATCATTCTTGGGGCCGCCATCATTCTTGGGGCTATCACCGTCCCCACCCTTGGCATCAGGATTCTCGTCAGGATACTGCGCTCTGAGGGCTTTCATGCGATTGAATGCCATGTTCATACGAGCGGTTGTGAAATTGCGGTCGTCTTCATTTTCACCCCAATTGATAGCCTCCCACGTGAGGGGATTGTTAAGAAGTGAGGTAATCAGTACATCTCCATCTTCACTTATTCCATGTTGCTCAATAGCATGGTCCGCATAGAACCAAAACTGTAGAACATCCCTCTCTGGGTAAGAACTCTTAAATTCCAAACCAGAGCTGATGATAATGTTTTCCCTTTCAGCTTCAGGTAATTTCCATAGGTTGGGGAGGAGGTCGGGGGTCTTGGCATGTCGCAGGAACTCCAGCTCAGCTTTAGGTAGCTTTTCAACCTGTACTCTTGGTCGCTTTTTGCGCCAGTCGTCATTTGGGCTCGGGTCACGACGGCCCTTTGGCGGAAAGGGCAGTTTGGACTCGCTTTCCATTCTGCCATCAGCCATGACATCGTCATATGAGACATCGTGCCTTTCCAAGAGATCAATCATCTCATCTCGAGAAGTTTTCGAATCGAAGTGAATGTTTCTGCGAGCCAAATGTTCGTGAAGTTCATATTTGACTCGCGCATCTGGCCATTTCTTCTCAGACATGGTGAAGTTAGAGACAGAGCAGAGTTGATGGGTGAAAAAATGATTATGGCGATCGACAAAGGATACCAGTTGTCCTTTCTGTCCTTTTCATCTTGGAATAGAAGCTTCCTTGAGTTTTATACGTGTTTCGAGTGCGAAAGCTGATTCCTGTAGCTGATTCCTGTAGATGCACCTGGATTCACGTTGAGGGTATCCGTTTACAGTATTCTGTTACCTGTAACAGGAGCCTCTTTGCCGCAAAGTAGTTTCCCTGTCTATTTTTACCTCGAGAAGAACTTCGGTTCTGTCTTCTTATTTTTCTGCAACATTATCTGCAGGCTTTTGCGCAAATCATCCTATTCTATCTACTCTGAACACATTAGCCAGCCATGAACCCACCTCAGCAGCCCTGTGAATCGCAGATGCCTCAGCGCCCACCAACGCCGCACCCATTTGTTGGGTCTGGATGCACCACGACTGATCAACTGATAGATCCTCGTTGCATCGCGTACCCTTATCTCAACGTCAGCAATATACAATTGATCCATCTTGTACGCCAGAGACGCAAAGAGAAAAAACTCCATCGTTCGGTGACTGGGAATTTCCAAGACAGACTTCACCGGGCAATCATTCGAGACCAAAGACAAGCCAAAAATGGAAACTCGGGGCCACTACCTCAGCTACAAGGAGAGTTACTGCGAGGCATGGAAAGCCTGCAAATTAAGTGATGATAAACACGAATGCTTAGAGGAAGTTTATGATTAAGCGCTATATCGTCATATGAGAGAGAAGCGTCTAAAGCGATCTGTCTTGTAATTACTCATAAATCAGAATGCCAAGTCAATTACGAGAATGCATCGTAGCTTACTATAGCACAGACTGCTTGAACACCACTGTATATCAAAATTCTTAGAACGCAGGGTAAATTTGAGCTGCACGAGACTAACTAAACTCTACAGAATCCATAGTACAAGACAATAGAACTATTTCTCAAACCACGGGGACGGGGGCTCTTTTCTCTTCGCTCTCTTTGACGTGCGCAGTTCCGACGAAGAAGCATCATCCAGGGAGAGGGGACGCTTTCGTGAAGGCCCTGGCGCCGCCTCTACACTGGAGATTTTACTGCTCAGCGGGGGCGCCGTTGCGCTAGCCGTACCACTGTTCACCGGGGGCTCAGGCGTACTAGTTGCCCTGACATCGTCCCAGACGAGCACAGGCAGCGGCTCAATTTTAGGGGTGCCTCCCATGGAAGGCCAGTTCAAATTGAGAGATTCCACGTTTGGCAAAGATGGCGTAAAACGCATATCGGGCGACCGAACAGCCGCTGGCTCTTGCTCAGACTTCCCAGAGACGATATTGGCAGCTAGCTCCCAGTTCGGCTCCATAGTAGAATGGGTTTTGAATCGCAAGGCCTTGCCTTCATCTGTCTTTTCGATGTAGAAAGCCACGCGCACGCCTAGTTTAGTGAGCTCCATGGCTTTCCGCATCATGCCTTCAGCACGAGTTATGATGCTCCGTTCAATATCTTTCGGAAGCTTGCGCTTAGAGCTGTTCATGGTTCAAGCTACCCCTTCGAGCAGAAAAAAGAAAGTTGAGTGTAGTTTGTGATGACTGTTACCAGGATGTAACGACAGTGGTTAATGGCCGAAATATGCCAGAAAGGAATGTGTGGGTTTGTAATAATGGGAAGTTACAAGTATAGTTAGAGGACAGAGGTGGGTAGAGGCTGGGGCATTTAAAGTCCTGGTGGAGGAGAAAGCTGGTGAAAGTGTGCACCATCTTTTCCCTGATACTATTTTAGGTAGGCGCTGAAGGTACCTAAACGGTTTTCAGTTTTCTTCCATCAAGAGGCGCGCGGTTATGGGTTGATTCAACCTAATCTTCTTTGCCAAATGGTACATAACATCCTATGTTCCGGATTGGGTCGTGAAGGGAGATAGGACAAATGAAGGTATTCACAAGATGATGGACTTTGCTTCACTCTACCTCAAAGTCTTTTGTGGGGCGCTAGCGCTACCACCGGCCTTCTTCATCACTCGTTTCGTGTACAGGTGAATTGAGCCGCACATTCGTGTGGCAGTTGCCTACTTTATATACTACAAGTTGACATTCTGGCACATGTGTCTTCAGATTTCAGGCCTGGGTTTGTCAGTGCTTGTCATCTATATCGTCGCGAATGCCCGATCCCTATTATCCACACGACCCAGACCTGTACAGCAGGTGCGGCCATGGGGTTTGCAGGAACTGCACACCACCTCCACGCCGCAGGCGTCAGTAACGCGGGCTCATGCGCATCCACAAGCTTGTACCGGTCCATTCAAACGATCATAGGTGATCAGAGACGATCATGCGCAATCGAGCTGGAGGACACAATGGACTTGAAAACGGGT
>JAAOAU010001171.1:0-13575 GCA_013186845.1 Fusarium sterilihyphosum
AGGGAATATATACTTATATAATTATTAATATTCTTCTTATAATATTAATAGTAAACTAGGCTATAGTAAAGTTACTATTATCTGCCCATTAGCTTAAGTCTAATAATACTTTTAAATTTATCTAATCTTAATTATTTAGTTCGGATTTAGTCAGACCGGGTCGGAACCTCCACCCCTAGATATTTCCCCGGATTTTCGCTCTAGTTAAATTAGCAACACACGCTATAGATATATAACAGCTATCTCGCCTCTTGCTTTGCTAGACATTACATTAACATATAGTCTTTCACGAAACACGAAAACTCAAAATATGTTCATATACTCATTAATGCTAAGCGCACTGCTTGTGCTTACCAATAAAGTAGTAGCAACAAGCACTTAGCAAGTTGTTAAAATTGCCGGCATTGACACCAGCAACGTCACAATCTGGGACTGCCCCTCAACCACCAGTCCCGATCTTAGCCAATCTATAATTCAAACCGCCATGAACGATTTCGCATATACGTTCTACACTGAAAAAGACGTCAAGCGTGCATTCGAGCACTATGTAGCAAGCAACTACGTGCAGCACAACCCCAGCATTCCGGACGGGAGAGATGCAGCTGTTAAGATCCTGTCGCCATTGTTTGGTTCTAAAGATAATACATTTGAGGTATGCTTCCTTCTTGGGCGACGTGAAATGAAGGTGTAGCTGACATAATTGTGCAAGATTGCCAGAGTCATGGTAGGGCCGGAGTATACGACGATTCATATCAAAGCTGGGGGCGCCAATGACTCTTTAACAAATGTCTTTGATGTTTACAGAACCAAGGGATCCTGTATCGTCGAGCACTGGGATTGTTTGCAGGCTATGGAAAAGAACACCACGTCCCATCATCCATACTTCTAGTCTTTTCCAAGGATTCTTCAATGCGTTCTGGGGGGACGGGAGTTAATCATTTGAACGCCGCTATTCTATTCAAAGCATCTAAGTTGTGTGTGAACTTGAATTGGGGATGCATTTCAAGATCTTCAATACTGGCGGTTAGCGGATTGTAAATAGCGATACGTTAAGTTCTGCCACTGTTCGTCCCGGAACCTTGGGCTTACGGTCATGCCGAACAAACAATATAGCAATTTCTACTTACGTGTATTGCACCAGATAATAATGAAGCCGTCTTGTCACAGCCGTTAGCAGATTTCACCTCATCTTGGTTTCGCACCATCACAGCTGTAACAATCGTTCTATGCCGTGAGATAATATGTTGCTTATAGCTTCATAATGTCATGAATTATCTACATTGTCTCCCTTGTCAATAGGATTAAATTATCTCTAAACTTACAATCTTGTATCGCTTCCGTTATAAAGGGCTATGGATTGCATTGCATTATTATAGAGCCTTTTCCCCTCAGGTTTATCTGCTAAGGGGACTTACTTATAGAGGTTAGTAAGACAGTTTAAAAGATTAATAGAATCAATATATGCGCAAACTGCGTTAATATATTTTCCTGAAAAGGTTATGCTGTCTTTAAAGAACACGACGCGATGGTTAATTTATAAGTAGAGATTTAAGATTGTGAATAAATCTAACGGACTGTTTTATTTCGGGTTAACCTACCGACGCTCTGGCTAAATACGGAGAAATTGTTAGTGTACCCGTTGTTTAGGTTAGACTGCCTCTGTAGGGTATGTAGCTTATTATCATATTGGGGAGCAAAGAAATCTTTCCTACAATAATAATATAATGTATTAAGATGCTGTATATATTTATCTACAGACTTTGGTCAAAATAGAGGATACGCGGTCCTAGTAGCACTGCGAGGCAATGCTATAGCTGGTTCCCAAGCTGTGTGGCATACCTCTATAATTTTATACAAGGTTAGCCAACGTCAATGTCACAGCCGCTTCCAAATTTACTTGCAGAAACCTAAGCCGATTTAAGGGCTTAAGAACTCGATGAAAACAACCACTTATGCCAACGTCATAGTAATGAGAGGTCTGGTAGTGTATTAAGAGTATACTATGGCATAGGAAGCAACTAGAAAGGTACAATTATAGGTTACTCAAGTAGGTCGAACCTATTCAAGGAGTTGTTCACAAGGACATGACACAAGATAGTCCCAGCAGACAACAACCCGGAAATCAGACATGGCGGTGGCGGAACTTTGCGCTGGACTTCTTCCCCTTTACAGCCTCTGGGTTATGAGTGAACGCACCAGCGCCACCAAAGGGGCCAGCAGTAGCGCTGTTTCGCACTCTTGCAATACAAACGCCAGAAACGCCAGCCACCTTCCCAGTGCAAACCTGACCAGTAGGCACTTTGACAACAACCGGAAAGTCAGTCGAGCTGACGGTAGAAAAGCCCAATACGCCAATGATGTTCTGGACAACTTCAGCAGACTTGAAAGCTTTCGGATCAGTCCCTCCTGAAGTGAAGTCAATGTCGACTAGCAAGGGACCAGCACCGTCCTCGTTGACCTGTACGACGAAGAGTTAACATGAATCATAAATGAAGATGATAGTCACGAACCTGATGGTAAATCAGCTTGAGAGTTCCGTCGGATGCAGTGGTTGGCACCCCAGACTTGGTGCCAACTCCAGTAGAATTCTGGATGCCGTCTTCGATATATCCACGAGGAGATGGCACACCCTTCGCGGTTTGAAAGAAGTTATCCAGAAGACCGTTAACTCCATGTTCAGCTTCTACTATCAATCAGCATATGATTCACGTTGCCAAACGCTTCTGCCGACATACCTAGGGCCAAGCCACCAACTGGGGAGCTTTCGATTCCGTCTTGCACACCTGAAACAGGTCAGTTATTAGAAACTTGAGCCAAGGCGTTTATGAAAGCTTACCATTTACAACTACACCAGCATTGCCAGTCACAAAGGACACGGCTTCTCTCGTAGCTATATAGTGTCAGTGGTCAAATACCATTCGTTGCTTGCCATGCCACTATACCTTCTTCACCTCCCCCAAGGATAGTGTCAGCAAGGGACCGGCCCTTGAGACCCTTCATAAACGCCTTGATGACGCGGGCCCCGTCAACTGGGCCTTTGCTTGTTCGACCAAGTGCAGAGGCTTTACTAGTACCAAGCTCAGGGTCACGGATCACGCTGGTATCGACCTGCGCTCCGGAAGCAGCAGAGGTAGAAGATCGAGGTGTTCCATCAAGGACTGCTAACTGTTAACTCCAGGTTCGGGTTTCCTAAAAATGTTCTTACTAGTAAGTCCTGGCATAATAACACCATTTGCGCCAATTACTCTGGTGATGGTTCCATGGGCATTTGTAATTTGGCTCCAGGCCAGGGCAGAAAGAAACAAAGCGGTCAACATATTGAAAAAGTAACGAGTGATGAAGAAACGAGATTGCTGTGAGGATATTTGTAACTAATTGTTGGACATTGGGCGCTTATATATATATTCAAGAATCTAGCATATTGAAGAATCTCACATGCTCGAATAGACTACCATTCCAAAATGACTTTAACGTTGCGCTATACTTGGTTGCAAGTCCTGAGGAACCGTGTTCTGAAACGCGGTGCTTGGACATGTTTCTATGACCATACCCAATCAGGAAGGCTTGTTACCGTGGGAGTCAGGGCTGTCAGGCCCAGCTGCCACGATCAACGGCCAGGATGTTTCAAACCGATATTCATCTCACTATTCAGGACAACCAGTGGAGTATGTCTCTAGAAAGAGAAGGTATAAAGAATTCTTATGTAGGATTAGTTACTGCATGCTCGTGCACCAGAGTTCAGGTGAAGCTGCGATGCGCCCAAGCGTCAACAGCACGGCCCTAGCTTCTCGGAAACAATCACGGATGTACTGTCATAGCGCTGTCACATGCAGCTTGGCGTGCCAACGACAACTCATTCTCTAGTATAATCTCTTCAAATCAGCTTTTCAGGCCTTGCCGATCTGAAATTAGAAATCTATGATGGTCCGGTTGTCTTGGCTTCAATACAGAGCCCCAGATCACGCATCAATTCGTGTGAATGGATTAGTCATTAGATACATCAATTCACTTCCCAATAACGCTTCGATCACTGGAGTAAGATGTCTTATCGGATTAGAGATAAAACAATGCAGGCTGATGATAATATTTGCGGAGGACATCTGGATCTGGAAGTAACCCCGTGCGGGGATTGTCTTGGCCTGTGAGAGGTTTAAGATGCTGGCGAGTATCGCTGGCAACTTTAGACAGACACAGAGCAGTAGTCAACATGACGGTTACTTCAATTTCACTTTTAGTGCTCGGTATTATTGCCGGTGCAACGCTATTTTACTTTTCGTCACCAACTAGAAAAGACAGGAAAAGGCCCGTCAGACTGCCCATCATCGGCGACATCCACAGCTCACCGATCGAGAAACCACTCCTGCGATGGGACGCTTGGGTGAAAGAAAATGGCGCTATTGCAACGTCGAAACTGTTCGGTATAGTGCCCGTTGTTGTTATCAACACAGCCGAGGCAGCGACAGAGCTGCTGGGCAAGCGGGGCGCTTGGTATAGCAACCGTCCAAGGTCCGTGGGCATGGAGATGATCACAGGCGCAGGGCCAGGGCAGTCACGGTTCACGCTGATGCATGACATGGATACGCATTTGAAGCTTCATCATCGCATCTTGTCTCCGTCGCTCGGTGGTGTCGCTGCTCCGCGCTATCAGCCCGTCATGGAACTTGAATCCAAGCAGCTCGTCAAGGACCTTGTCGAACTAAGCGACCACAAATCAGGCGTCGTTACCAGCGACGATGTCTTCCCTTTCCTTGAACGCGCGCAAGCGAGTATTATTCTTGCATTGCACTATGGCGTCCGTGTTCCCACCCTCGATTATCCGCTTTATCAACGGGTCCGTGAGACGCAGGCAAAGGTCACCTCGTATGCCTCAAAACCTGGTCTGCCCGATATCTTCCCGTTCCTTGCCAATCTCCCAGCAGCAATTTCGCCCTGGCGCAAAGCTGCAGATCATTTATTCAACGAGCAGAAAGACCTCAACCTGCACTTGTTAAACCTTGGTGATCACAGTCCTGGGTGGAATGCGACGAAACAAGCACGCTCCCTAGCGGCGAAATACGCCAAGGAGCCGATTCCCGACATTGACCTCGCTTTCACGCTTGCGACGAGTGTCCAAGGCGGTATAGAGACTAGCACTCGTACAATACTCTGGTTGTTCATCGCTGCGACGACGGCTAACAAGAACTTGATGAAGCGAGCGCATGACGTACTGGATGCTATTGTTGGACGGGATCGACTCCCTTGCTTCGCCGACAGATCCTCCCTCTGTTACATTGACGCCATGATATCCGAGCTTCTGCGTTGGCGACCTATCTCCCCAGGAGGTGTACCTCGTCGGGCAGACAAACAAGACGACTTCAAGGGTATCAGCATCGTCAAGAATGCAATGGTCTTGACAAATGCGTGGTCCATCGGTCGTGACGAAGCTGTGTTTGACCCGTCGCTAGGCGACCTCAACGAATTTACTCCCGAGAGATGGCTAGACGGTGAAAACATGCGCACAGACATTAAGAACCAAGGAGAACTGAAGACCTCCCTTCCGTTGCCAGTATTCGGTCACGGTCGGCGCAGCTGTCTTGGGAAACGTGTTGCCTTAGACGGCACCTTTGCCCAAGTTGCGGCGATGATCTGGGCATTTGACTTTGAGGCTGTCGAAGATTTAGATGAAATGGAGATGAGAGTTGTCTGGTTTATGACGGAACCCAAATCGTTCAAATTCAGGCTAAAGCCGAGGGGTCCATGGGTATTCAAGGTCATCGAGGAGGAGTGGGGGACTGCCAATAAAGACCTTGGTAACATCATGGGCAAAATGAGTGATATTGAGAGCTGAACGCAACATCAAAAGATTTAGGAAAGCTGATAATCAGTCCTTGGAGTGATTGCGTTGCTGTAAAGGGTTCAAATGCTATTTAATTCACCAAGCTCAAGTGACATCTTTTTAACTCATTACACCAGATGCAGATACTAGATACTATGGTTTGCGGAGACAGAAACTGCAAGATGAATCAATCTGATATAACTATATCGAAATGATCAACATAGATCATGGGCGCTTATCTGTCTGTCCTAGAAGTATCTACTCATCGTCGTTGGGGTCGACAACAGTCTTGGACCACTTGCGGGCCTGGACGCGACGGTTAAACAGGATATCAATCTCACGGTAAGAGCGGCCCTTGAACTCAGGAAGCCAGATCCATGACATGATAAAGCACACAAAGCCCGTTCCAGCCCAGACATAGCCACATTTTCCGCCGAGGTCAGCTTCCTACGGGAGAGTATTAGTATCAAGTCATTGAAGGTAGGGACACAATGGACATACCTTGGGGTTAAGCATATAGCTCGACAAGAAGATGCAGGGAATATTAACCAGGTAGTAACTGGCACGGCCGATACCGGTCGTAAGAGGCCTGAGGCGAATGGCTGATGTCTCGCCGATGATGGCGTATGAAACAGGAGCTGGGCCAAGTGTGAAGAGAACAGACACGATAAGACCCAATGAGGCCTGGGCCAATGAGGCTGCGTTGCTCTTCCCAACACTACCTGCAATACCCAAGGCAAGGAGGAACAAGACGTTAATGAATGAACCCCAGACGTAGATGGTGCGTCGGCCGATGTAGGTAGTCAGAACCCAGGACAGCATAACAAAAATCATCTGCAGGGCAGAGGTAATAAGTCCGAGGGCAAAAGCAGTGTTTGTGGTCATGCCGGCCTCTATCAAATGCATTAGTAAATGGTATTGCCAAGTGCAGTAGCGAAGCAAGGAGACTTACGCTCGAAGAAATATGTGGCCTGGTTGGCAATCAGATTGCCAGTCAAGTTCTGGGCAGCATATACACCGCACACAATAAGGGTTCGGTAACAGTCGGTTCCCTTGAAAAGCTCGATGTAGCTAGGTTCCTTCTCGGACTTTTCGAGTTCGATAGTTCGACGCATCATAGCAACAGACTCCTCATGGTTCTTGACCACAGTGCTGCGACCAAGGCGGGCAACAGCCTTGACGGCCTCGTCGTATCGGCCGCGACGGGTGAGCCACCATGGGGATTCAGGGGCGAGGAAGATCAGGATCGCGAGGGGCGTTGGGAAAATCCACTGGAGAGCGATGGGGACCCTGCAAGAAATACATTGTCAGAATGAATCCTCAGTTGTGGGCGTGAAGGGCAGGGTAATATAGTCCGTACCTGTAAGCTGCCTTCTCATTGAGTCCGTTGTAATGATATGCGACGCCGTTAACGATGATAGAGCCGATAGCCCAGAACATTTGCAACATCTGGGTTGCAGGAGCACGCAGTCTCATGGGGACAATTTCACTGCAATACGCAGGGGCATTGGCGATGAAGATACCCCATGGAATACCCTCGAGGACTTGGGCAGCTACCATAACAGAGAGCGAATTGGCAAAGAAGAAGACGAAGATGAAGGCATTGAGAAGCATCAGACCTCCGATAGTGGCCCAGCGGTAACCAATGCGACTCGTAATCGGGCCAGCAATAGTAACACCAATAAGCGCACCGACGGGACCGCAGCACTGAAGGGCAGACTGCCATGGACCCGTGATGACATACTTGTTGACGTTTGCGCTGTAGACACCGTAGTCCTTTGCGAACTTAGGCAGGGCGATGAAGTTTCCCATCAGGAAGACGCAGTACGACTCCATGATCTGGTTTTGTCAGCTTGGGAGAGAAAGATACTGTCCATGGGGAGAACTTACGATGGTGCATGACATGATGAATGCCCAGAGCGTAGCCATAGGGTAAGCACGGACGGCCTCGAGGACGCCCATGTTGAACTCGGCATTTTCAGCCTCGATGGCATCGCCTTTGAACTGGGCGACCTCAGCCTTGTGGTCGAGATCTGCCTGGTGGTTGATGGTATGCTTCTGAGTCTCAATCTCAGCAGCGGAGACTGGCTCCTCCTTTTCAGAGATACCCATGTTGGCTGTTGATACAACGATGAGAGTGAGAGATAATGGAGGGGGATAAGAGAACTGTTGTCTCAGAAGGTTAATGATGATCAGAAATGGGTCGGCCGTGGACTCATTATATGCTGATCTGCAGAATCTCTCCCAGCACGAGGAAAGGCAACCCGAGAATCCAATGATGAAGTGTGACAAGGAGATAAATCCTCGTCTTAGACGCGCCTATGGGAGCTTGGCATCGCGGATAAAACGGTGGTATCTCGGCCGTATTATATGTGCCTTCTCCAGACTCGTTTCTAGCGTTGTGAGGGGGAACAGAGTTAATGGGGTCAAGAATGGGGATTGGGGGTAACTCCACGGGGTTGAGTGTCCGTTTAGGGATAAGCACCAAGAGATGGACCGCGACTAGACTTGCGCTAGTGTTAGACGCGCCTATCAACGCGTAGCTCTTGCTTCTCCAGGCTGCATTCTAGCGCAGTTGGGGTATTTTCCACGGCATCGATAGCCGGAGACCTTGTCATCGCGTGTCTATTCCCGCGACCTGCCGTATTCCGGGACTTGAGCCTTGGCGATACGTTTTCTGGCACCCTCTCTTGCCCTTTTTCCATGGCTAAAACCCCCTGCTTGCGTTGTCTTCTTGGTGTTTGTGTTCTCTTTGCCTCCCGAAACTTATCCCGACACGACGCGCGTGACATGGATGCCAGTGCGCTTAGACCACTTGTTAAAATCCAAGGCCGACTGAATGCGTGTGAACAATTACTTGACAGGGAACAAAGCCTCTTCTCCATCTCTGCATCAGAGAACAGCTCTCCTCAATGGCAATCCCCAAGAAGGCATTCAGGGAACGAGCCATCGCACACAGTGACTGTGAGAGGTGTTGTTATTAGCTGCCTGCAGGAATCTAGGGTGCAGCGCCCCGCTCACGATGTAAGTATGAGTTGCCAGGTCTATCAAGTAAAAACAGCACAACACTCAGCAAGAGTAGCTCAGTATCTCGGAAACAAATCAATTCTCCGAAGGCCGCAGACAAAGAAATCATCACCCTCCCTTTCATCAGAAATTGAATCACTTGACTTACGTACGAATTTTCGTAATTTGAGAGGAAACGAAAGCGCTCCAATCGCTTGAGTTAACGATCATATAAAGTTCAACCCAGCTGCTAGAGGCCAGCATGTTTGGGAACCGCGCTAATGGATCCCCAGGTCAAGTTTGCAGTGCCTATGTTTGGTTAGCCGCACATATAGGCTTCTCGATTCGACGAAGCCTGAGCGCAGATCATCACGGAATGGACCGAAAGCCTGCGGACCGTGGTATTTCCCCACGGGGAATCTTTTGCCAAGGCTGCAGATACCCTGTTATAACTCATCCAGCAAATTTGGGCAACTGCGAAAGAAATATAAACGGCCCGATTGCGGTGCTAGCACCAGAAGAATGCACGGAACCTTTCGATATATCTTGCTGGATGTATTGAGACTGAATTTTTGAAGCATAAATAGCAAGCTTTGGAAGTGTTAACAACCCATCATATCAATCCTTCAGAATACCATCTCTGGATATACCTGTTCCGCCCCTTTGGCAAACAAACCTTCTTATCATCAAAATGAAGTCCCTCCCTTCAATCCTGGCGGTTGCCGCCATACCCTCCCTGGCCTCTGGTCAATCCTTCCAGTCCACTCCCGTCATGGGCTGGAACTCATACAATCAGGTCTCATGCAGCCCCGACAACAAGACCATCACCGCAGCTATTGAAGCCCTCTCCAGCCGTGGGTTCGTCGATGCTGGCTACAAATTCTTCCAGATCGACTGTGGTTGGGCCTCTCGCGATACACAGCGTGACTCAACCACGGGTGCGTTGAAGATTGATTCCACTGCCTTCCCGGATGGGCTCAAGCCTTTGAGTGACTTGGCTAGGTCCAAGGGCATGAAGTGGACCATGTATTCTGATGCTGGTGTGCGCATGTGTGATCCTCAGTACCCATCCCCTGTGCTAGGATCTTTGGGCCACGAAGCCGTCGACGCCGCGTTCTTCAAGTCGTTGAACACGGAGTATCTGAAATGTAAGTATTTCACTTCAAAACATACAGTATCCTCCTAATCGGGCCATTATCTAGATGACAACTGCTACATTGATAACGCCAGTAACAACGCACCCAAGGATCCACGAACTGACTTTGTCACTCGTTTCGGCACAATGTGGAACGAGTTGCAGAAGGTTGGGATTCCTGGAATGCTCATTTGCCAGTGGGGTGTTCCGTACTCCTCATCCAGTGGCCTCCAGGGTCCCGCGGAATGGACTGGAACCGTATCTACCTCCTTCCGCCTCTCGGACGATATCGGCCAAGGCTGGAGTAATGTGTATCGCATCTCCAACCAAGCCATCCACATCGCACACAGAGGCCTCTCAGGTCCGGGCCACATTGCCGATGCTGATCTTCTCGAGGTTGGTAACTCTGGTATGACATTTGATGAGCAAGCGACCCATTTCGCCCTATGGGCCATGCTCAAGTCCGCTCTCATGATCTCCACAGATGTCACGGCGCTGTCCGCTCAGACCGTGGCTGTTCTTCAGAACAAGGACTTGATCTCAATCAACCAGGACTCAGCCGTCAAGCCCATCAGCTTGGTGCAGCGATGGACCAGCGATCGAGACTTGTGGGCGGGACCGCTTGCCAACGGAGATGTTGCAGTCCTGTATGTCGACCAGAGCAACAGTGCTAGAACCCTTAGCCTCCAGCTTTCCGCCCTCGGCTACCAGTCAGCCGATATCAAGGATCTATGGACGGGGCAAACTACCACTGGAGCTACTTCCTTCTCCAAGCAAGTCAACGGTCATGGCTCTGTCGCATTGCGTCTCTCAAACATCAAGAAAGCCAGTAGTACAGCCAATTACAAGTATACTTCTGTCTCCACCGGGTCGTTGTCATCAGGGGCCCAGACTGCCTCATGCTCTGGCTGCACTTCCTCGACCAAAGTCGGCAACCTCGGTGGCAGCTCCCATGGCCAGGTTGTCCTCTCGAATATCAGCACGTCCAAGGCCACTCAAAACGTTCTCTTTGACTACATCAACGGCGATGTAGGCTTCGGCGGTAGTACCAACGAGCGCCTGGCTTCTATCAAGGTCAATGGCGGTACTGCGAAGACTGTGAGCTTTCCACTGACGGGTTACAACTGGGATAAGGATGTCTACAAGGGCTACGCCGTAGAGCTTTCTGGTTTCAACACCAATGGGCCCAACACTATTACCATTACTGGTGTCAACAATGGTTGGGCACCTGATTTCGACCGCCTAGCTGTTATTTCCTAACTTTAAATTGTTAGCTAGATGTTTTGTTTGCAGTTGAGGCTCGTGGCTGGGAACTTGAGTCAGCAGACAGGACTTAGTTTATCATCACAATGCCAGCAACTATGTGTAGCCTTTATCATCCTACCATAATGCTTTACCAAAAACCCTTTCCCATTAGCGATGCTTAGATTCACGATATCAGTAGGCTTCGAAGAGGTTTTCCAAATTGCCAAGGTGATTATAACCCTATCTCAGAATAACCCTACCAATAACATATGTTTCTATCAGTTAGGCGTATATTTAACGAGTCCAATATGGACTTATCCAGAGATATGTTGTTCGCAAGTACTTCTTACAAAGGCATGCGGGGTCGACGGAGGCCAATGTCATCGCTGAGCATGCCTTCCAGACAACCTGACTAAGTAGATGCTTGACCCCACCTCAGCACTGAGTACTCCTACTAACTGCTTACCTTTTGCTACATAACCTTCCAGAACACGTCAAGCCATTGCTTTCAACAGAGAAACGAATTGTTTAAACCTTGTGAACTCTAGATTATAAACATAAATCCTGCTTCGCCAAGAGACTCTAATTATAAGAATTTATCCTTCACTCTATTAAGTTTTTATTTTCTTAATAAACCTTCAGAGCAGTATTTAGAAATATATTCCAGCCATGTTAATTAATGGACGAGTTGCTAGTCTGTCTTAAAAACCTGTCTTGCAAATTCAGGGTAAATCATATTCCCAAAACCCAAGTAGCTGCTCAACGTGATCCGTCGTTGACCTGGTCGTCAAGCTTATCATTGTCCTCTTTCCAGTCAAAGTATCAAGCGTAACAGCGGATACCTCTACAGTGTTGTCAAGTTCAATTTTGGGGCGGTGGTTGTCGGGAAAGAGATCCATGGAGATGTTGTTTTGAAGACGACCACGAAGAGAACTGACAGTTTGATGAATGTTGTTAGTGCTTCGATCCTTCGTTTGCCAGTGACGATATGTGTATAGCATAGGGTTCTGGTGACCAATGCAGAGACGAGAATGCTGTGTCTGGTGGCGGAACATCTGATCCTCGATATCTCGGAGATATTGGATGCCTTGATGGTATTTAGTACATAGGGCTTCCCACTCTCTTTGCGTCGCTGAAAGACCAGGGTTCAAGGGCGTGCTTGGTCTACTATGCAAAGCAGAAGCCTCCAAGGAGTCTTCAGTTTCCGAACTGTTTTCAGACAGTATTTCGTTTACGTCCACTTCTTTACGCTCTTGGATTAGCTTTATCAGCATAGTTGGATAAAGTCTCCTTACCCTCAAAGTCTGAACTGAACGGGGTATCGATTCCTTCATCAGCAATGCTTGATGTCTCACTATCGTAGTCACAGGTAAGATAGGTCATTGTCGAATATGATCTGTGGAGACGGGCTAAGTGGCAAACCGATATGATGTTCAGTACTGTCGATAGGTTTATTGACTTAGTCGAATGTCAACGGTGCACATAATCCCAGCCGCTTCAAAAGGAAGAAAGTGCCTTCTTATGGTACTCTTCCAAGACCTCAGAGCGGGGTAGCTAAACTGTAAATCCACTAGGTTGTGTAACGGTCATAAGCTAACGGCGAATAGTGAAACAACTCTGTAGCCACAAACTCAACGTCCGCCGGAACTGGCTAGTTTTCACCGTTTAGGATGACGTATATTGAGCGATCCTTTCTGATCACTTGTAAACTTTCTAGCCACAGGAAGAAGCTTCTGGGATGGACGTTTAGGCGGTGAGGGCCGATAATTAACATAAAGCATAACCTCATATGGGAATAACTAGTATCTATAAGATATCAATCCTCTTAAATAGTCGATACCTACCTCGTTATTATATAAGTACTAGAATCCGTGTAAGTGGTGTCTCGCTTGAAAAACGTCACTCCAAGGTCTTAATTCCCCACTGATTTATCGTCGATTCCCTCGTCGATTCGCCTCTTATCGTTGATCCGATCAACAAGCAGCCAGTACCTCACAGCCTTAGAACATACAACTCTGTACACGCTCAATAGTCCAGTCTTCCCCGGGTAACATACCAATACCGACCTTTGACTCAGTACCTAGTAGCTTGACCGCTTCTGTTTGGCCAAAAGCACTCGCGATGATCAGATCTGACCCAAGTGGACATTATTCAAAGTTAACATCTGCTCCTAGATAAAGGCAATTTTCCACTGATCGTTCTGTAACATAGCTTCCTACGGCGAGGTCTGTCTATTGCCCAGTTCAACGTGTACATATCATTTACACTCTTCGCAGCTAAAGTGTTGAGTCAGATAACTAAAAAAAGAAATATCGTCTCCGAAAACATGTCCGGCCTGAAGAAACCCCAAGGAAAGGGCGCGCGCCCTTCAGCC
>JAAOAU010001174.1:0-10159 GCA_013186845.1 Fusarium sterilihyphosum
TGACCTGCGGCGTCCGCGGCCCGCAAAACGACCAGAACCACGACCCGACATTGGCCGCAAGCATCAAAAATTCAACATTATATGCGGCCGTTGATCCGTTCCTTCAACATTTTGTAGGCATGCGCGGCGTGGGATGCGCAAATAATTAACTTGAATGGCAACTTCATAGAAGGTGCAGATCGGCCCTGGAGTGGCTGCTAGGATTAGCCCGCAAAGGCAAAGGGTTGGCTGGGCCATGAATTATTGCCGCGAGCTTCGGTAATTGTAATGCTGTAATTGGCCCTTATCAATTGATCGTGGGGCGGTGAAGGTCGGTCAGCCCAAGGTGAAGACAACTCGTGCCATTACTTCCGCCCATTTCCTTTGGGTGAGAAGTGACCGGAGCCCGCCGGGACGGTACCTAAAGATTAAGTTCTAAATAGAGCAGTGGGGGCTCCTGCGGCTCTGCACCCCATTCCAGCGCATCGGTGGTTAATTTCGGTCCACTACAAGGGTCTAAACCATTCTGCAAGTCAGGCCACTGAGTAGAACTAAGAAAGTGGATGAAGGCCTGTTAAATAACAGTGTGATAGGACCGGATAACCAATACTATACCGCTGTAGTCTTGGCAGCCACTGCCGAGAAGTTAAGAGCCCTGAGACAGCAGGGTTTTCGAATTCCCAACATGCTCTGATGGTGGAGAGACTGGCCGAGATCGCCGGGCCTAGCAGTGAGTCTTTTTCTCTGCTAGGGCTGGGTCTGTAGACGGCATCAGTCCGATACTCTATGATCTCATGCTGATCTAACTCTCCTGACTTGGCAGGGTCTAGACGGACTTGAGTCTGCGATAAGCTTGCATAACGTTTATCAATTCTGATAAAAGGCTCGAACTGCCTCATCTTCCACCAAACACTCAAGGCAATTCCTCAATTGTGTACTACAACATCTTTACGTCACATCATTTCATCATGAGCAACCCACTCGTGGTTAGCATCTCTAACCTGGCGGCCTACACGCCCCAAGAAACAATCGAGCTTGTTTCCCGCTCTGGCGTCAAAAGAGGCAACATGCGTCCCGACAAGGTCTTCCTCTCCGCTGTCTCCGCGGGATGTCTTCTCGGCTTTGGCTGTGGCGTCTCACTGTGTGCCATGACAGCCCCCTGGTACACTGAGAACGCGCCCGGCTTGGTAAAGCTCTTTGGCGCTGGTGTCTTCCCTCTTGGTCTAGTGCTTGTTGTGCTTACGGGCGCGGACTTGTTTACTGCAACTACTATGGTAAGCTAGCCTTATGGTTTATTGTTACATTGTGGCTGATGGGGGTTAGTTCACTTTGACTGCTGTGCTTCAAGGGCGACTTGCGATCCGCAAGATGCTGTTGCATTGGTTGCTTTGCTTTTTCGGCAATCTTGCAGGATCGCTATTTGTCATGTCTATCATCATGGGATGTAAGTCATGGCACCTAATCAATACTAATATGGCAACTAACAATTTATCAGATGGCGGTGTCTTTGATGCATCACCATATAGAGAAGTCGTCATGTCTTTCGCCAGCAAGAAACAAATATCTCCGCAAGTTCACCAAATCTTCCTCAAAGCCATCGGGTGCAACTGGCTTGTCTGCCTCGCCGTCTTCCTCGGCATCCAAGCCAAAGATCTCGCCTCCAAGGTCATCGGAATGTGGTGGCCCATCTTCGCCTTTGTCGTCCTTGGCCTTGAGCACGTTGTCGCCAACATGTTCTACATGTCTCTTGCCATCTGGCTGAAGACACCCGACCTCACTGTCGGGCTATACATTTGGAAGGGCATGATCCCAGCTACGATTGGCAACATTATTGGCGGTGGCATGTTTGTCGGCGTGTACTACTGGTACATGTACTTGTTTGACGAGGATCCTGTCAAGTTTGATGGTGTTGAGTACCAGGGTCCTCATGTGGACTCTCACATGCACATGCACTTCCTTGCCACCAGAAACAAAGGCAATGTCACCGATGAGGAGAGTAGAATTGAGTCGGCACCTGTTTCAGTGCCGGCCAGTGTTCTCGCAAAATAGGTCTTCTCAAGGTGGAATGACTGATACGAACATTGTTATAATTCTTTAGACCTAGAGTACCGCTACTTAATTAGACATCAATCTATACCATTGACCACATGTATTTTCTACGGGCTTCTCTACGAGTAATTAAGCTTGATGGGGATTCCTAGGTCTTGTCCTGCATGGGTCAGCAAGCTCTAGGCGTGGGAGTGGCGGGCTCACTAGTCCCGGGTATCACCATATTGCACCTTGCATTATTCCCAGAACTCAGCACTAGAGCCTTGTGGTCTTGTACCCAGCGGACATGCCCGGTGACCCTTTCGTGATATTCCTTCGCCCGATAATGTGGCATGGAACTTGTCTCGGTGAGCGGTAAAGCCATGAACGCGTATACTTAAGCTGGCGCCTCAACTCAATAACGGCCCGATGAAATCAGCAGCTCTTGAAGTCCTCTACGAGATAGCATCGAATGGTTTTACATCAGATCAGGACGAGCTGTCATGTCATGGCGGGTGACATTGTCAGGGACAGACTTTTGCATCTCCGCGGGGAGACCATATTTCTCCACACCAGTCGAGGTATCTCCACGGAGTCACCCCGCCAAGTCCTCCCTTGGCCGATTTCAGTATTGTGGAATGGCTACCGGCCGGTAGAGCTCAGCAACAGCCTGTAGGTGCCGGTCATTCCGGCCCTCACGGTCCCTGGATCTTATATTTTTCGTATTGTACTCCTCGTTATCATGAAGATATAGAAACGTCATTTACATCCAGCAGTGGTGATTATTAATTAATATGAGAATGGTCCTTCCATCGATTCTATCTGCTTACTTGCTTGCACTCAATTGTAGGGAATGCCTCAGAAACTCACTGCGAAAGCAAAAACTGGATGTTTGCACATAAACTAATCGTGGTCATTTACAATGTGGGATTACATATATGAGGAAATACAACTGAGGGAAGATGCTTTAACCAGTATCCTGACGCTTATGAGGCTTTTGTCTTACGGATGAACGGTCAATTGTCTTGATGAAAGATCATGCCCGTCATATTGATGCTGCATGGGTGTATGCTGGCCTTTTAACCCCGACATTTTAGAGATGCTACGCTGGGACATTCCGTGAATGTCAGACTAGTCCCTCTTTCTTTGTTGTATTTGTTATTAATTACTATGTGATTTTGACTGCCGCCCATAAGGTTATGTTATTGTAAGCAACAATGGCATATTTCTTGACCGAAAGGAACAAGTGAAAGCCCCTCCCTATTAAGCTTAGGGTAAGCTGATGGAGTTGAACCCGGCTAGTCTAAGCCTAGCGGCTGTGCTGTCTTCACCCAATCAGACAAGCCGAGATTGAACGCTGTGCCGCAAGAGTGCTGATTCTTGCCAATCGTAAGGCTGCACAACAAGGTCAGTTCGATCGAACCTCTCCACCACCACGTTTGACATCTTATCTATCTCAGAGGCAATATGCGACTCATAAATACCACGACTCTCGAGGTCGAAGAATTCTTCGATGTCTCCATTCCAGAATACGCCATCTTATCGCATACGTGGGGCGACGGCGAGGTCTCGCTACAAGACTGGGCCGATCGCAAGAACCGTCGCTTCAAGCCCGGGTTCCAGAAGATCATCTGGGCCTGCACTCAAGCTGCCAAGGATCAACTGACCCACGTCTGGGTAGACACCAACTGCATTGACAAGAGTAGCTCGGCAGAGTTATCTGAGGCTATTAATTCCATGTTCAGATGGTACCGACGATCTGCTGTCTGCTATGTATATTTGGAGGATGTCCCTTCCTTGACGCTGGACGAATGCACCAAATCGGGCAGCGCGTTTAGAAATGCAAGATGGTTCACAAGAGGCTGGACCCTCCAGGAACTGATCGCACCGCCCAATGTCAGTTTCTTCTCCCGCAACTGGACCATGATAGCGACAAAGTCCGAGCTGGCACCTTGCATCACCGAGATCACTGGCATTCCCTGGTCATGCCTGCTCAAAGGCAGGCTATCCAAAGCACATCCGCTGCGGAGATACAGCGTTGCACAGAGAATGGCTTGGGCTTCAAGACGTTCCACGACACGTATTGAGGATCAGGCTTACTCTCTCCTCGGACTGTTTGATATCTCCATGCCGCTTGTATACGGGGAGGGCTTCGAAGCGTTCACCAGACTGCTTGGAGAGATCATCCAAAAATATGCAGATCACAGCTTCTTTGCATCCCGTCTACAATATGTCGATTTTCTCCCTCGCTCGCCCTGGGAGTTTTCCAATTCCCAGTCCGTGGTTGTTAGCAGCTCACCGCAGCTGCAAAGACATTACACCCCAGGAGACCATTCCTACCCATTCCATCTGACCAACACTGGGCTGCAGATCACTTTGCCCATTGTGCCAACCTTGGTTCCTCATCTCGTATTCGGCGTGCTTGATTGTTGGGACATTGAGACTATGAGTACCACGACAACGCGTCACGTATCGCGGATATGGATACCACTCCTTCGGAAGGGAACTGGTGAGTTGCAGCGTTATCTACGATTGATCTGGCCTCAGACGTTTTTCCCGGTGAAGATGGCTCGGAAGGACAGTATAATGTTTCATGAAGAAGAGCAACTTCTTCCCAAAGGAGGCGAGCATAAATCGGTCAACTCGGAAGAGTCCTCCGACCATGCGGACACAGTATCAATAGCGATGCAAAGAAGCATTCTGATCAAGAAGCCATATGCGACCATCCTATCAGTCCCGACGTGGCAGCCACGTGAAGCAGGAAGCCCGTTCCTACTCTGCTTTCCCCGGGGAACAGCAGACTATCGTCTATACGGTATTTTCCCTAGCGAACATGAGTCTGATACCGCGTGGTCATCGGAAATACCTCCTCTGCTGCCGCTGATTATGCCACGTCGTATTCACAGAAGCAATCACCAGGGCCCTGATAGTGTACTCTCTGAAACAGGCAATACCGGCATTTACGCTGCAGTTGTCGTGTTTAAGAAGAAAGGATCAAAGCCTCCAAGATTCGTTGCTATCTTCCTGTCAAATATTGTCCATGAGGATAAAGGAAGGATGGTTTTCGAGCCTAGAAGCAAGGTAATTCCGAACTGGTCACCAAATGAAGATGCAGATTTGGAAGCCGTTGATTTCTCTACCTTTCCCGATGTTGAGTTTGATGGTGACACGTTGGTTACGGTGCAGAAGATAGCAAGTAACCCTAGGATAACGGCGACAGGCCGAGAACATCGTTTTGTTGGACTTACACAGATTATCTTTGATAGAGAACAGATGATGGAAGACTTAAGCTTGAAACCAGACAGGGAAGACAAGAGAGCGAGAGGAATCTTGCAGCATTATGGTCGAGATTCATCAGACGGAGAGGCTGACGATTGATCTGGTGTTTCATTGTCATGCTTGAGTTGATGAATAATAAATTATGTTTTATATACAGTTGAAATAGTAATGAAGGTAGTTTGAATCCCCATTTGACACTCACATGCTTAACAGATCTGCTGGTAGTCTCCAATCAACGGGCAAACCGTAACAGTCTTGCAGACTGGGTTGGGGTAGCCTGAAAAATAACCGGGGCAGAACTCGGCAGTGAAGCGGGTGTCCATGTACTCCGACCAAGTGGCAGCCGGAAAGCACTACAGAAGATGCTGTTAGCACTTATCACAATAGAACGGGCCAAGTGTCATATCAAGCCTCTCACGCAGATAGGCATGAGGTAAGCCCAAGCGAAACACGCCTTTTGCGCTTTGACCTCTGATGAACTTGGGTGAAGGTGACTTACATAATCCTGCCCATCGACATTGACGTTGCTGCCGGCAATATATGGGCAATAGCCGCCGATTTGTGTCTCGCCAGCATCGTTGGCGCAAGCACAAGCTTTGACTTGTCTTCCGGCTTTGGCTGCCGGGGCGGCAAGGACAGCCGGAAGGGCGAAGAGGATGGTCATAAAGGTCTTCATTTTGAGTGATGATGTTGAAAAACAGTCTTCAGTGAATGTGTTGAGAGATAATAAACAGTGAAGAAGGGTTTCAGCGAAGAAACAGATTCCCATTTTACACTCTTATGAATGATGGCTTGGCATGTTTAGATGTTGCATTCCAAACCTCATTGTAAGCATTACAAACCGATGTCCACACGGATTTGGAGATTCATCCGAAAATACGTTGTAGCAGTAGATTAAACACTGCCTGATACCATGGCAAGTTCCTTGCATAGGAACTTCCTCAGGTTGCACTACATCTCATATCTAGTAAGAATAGCCCGCGATGTATAAAGTCCGGAAACGGAGTTTATAGGCATTGCCCGATAGGAACAACCAAGTAGGCAGGTCATTGCGATCGGCCCGTCCTTGGAATTAACCGCGCCTATCATCACTGACGGAGTACTCCTTAAATGGTTGTCGGATATAGGAGGGCGCGGGGTTATGCTTAATGACTCTGGGCGGCCTCGGACAAATACTACGCTGTGTTGTAACACAAACTGGTTAAAAAGAGTAGGTGGGATTCCCGGGTGGCCTAAAGTGGATTCTTTCTTCATGCGGGGACCATGAATGGCCGATTTGTTATATTTGGTCTTATAGTTATCTGTGAAAGTTCATCATATGACCTGATTGTTGAAGTAGGGAAATTGGCATTGATGGCCATTGTGCATGACTCAGTCAAATGGTATCTATAGCATGTTGCCATAGCTACTACGCTAGCTCCTTCACCTCAGCCCTTGGCTGTTGCTTCGAGTCACTTTCATAAGCCTCCTCTGCTGTCCTTGTCTTCAGGGATCCAAGCTTTCTCAGCGATTCACCGCTTGCAAATAGCTGATCGACTTCTTCCAAGCTTCGCCCCTTGAGCTCGGGAATGAAGAAGTATGCGAGCACGACCATAGTTACACAAAAGCTTCCATAGATAAAGCCGACCTTGGCGCCAAGTGCCGCATAAGGCTTACTGAGAAGGTAGGGAAGTGTGAAGGATGTTGCAAAAGTGGTCAAGACAGAAATGACAGAGGCGACAAGATTTGTATTCTCTTTGATATGACTTGATGCGGCTTCGGAAAGCACGATGTACGATACTGGTGCCCATGATAGTGCGTAGGCGGAAGAAAAAAGAATGAAAGAAGCAACCTAGGGAATATTAGTGAGATAGGTTGTTTATCAAAGTGAAGAACTTACAAGAGCATTCTGTTGTGTCTCCGTAGGGTTCTTGATAGTACCGACAGCGCCAACAATGAACAGAAACACAGCCATGCCAGTGCCGCCGATCAAAAGTAAGAGCCTTCTACCGACCAAGTCGACAGTAAACCAGGTGATGAACAGACAGGCAAGACCTGCGACAGAGCTGAGGACAGAAAAGACAAAGCTTCTCGCGCCAAATCCCTGCGACAGGTAGAAGATAACGGAGTATTGTGAGGCAAACGCCTGACCTGTAATCTGCTGTCCAAACATGGCGAGAATGGCTACCATAGTACGCCGTCTATTCGTAACATCAAAGAGCTCAGACCATTTTCCCTTGTGATCATTAGAGTGGGCGTGTCGAATAGCTTGAATCTCGAATTCGATGTCTTCTTCCGACTTGTCCTTTCGGATTCGGCGGAGGGACTTGGTAGCCTCCTCCACACGATCTTTAGCCAAGAGCCTACTATCGTTAGTGCTGCATACACTGTCCAATGGGGGCTTATATTAACCAGCGAGGGCTTTCGGGTACCCAAAACCATAGAGCTAGCAGGAAAGTTGGTGCGATGAATTGCAAGGCCACCGGAATGTGCCATGCAGCGTTGGTCTTCATTGAGCTAGTACCCCAGGTAACAAGCGACGCCACTAGAGAGCCAAGGAGAATCATGAGCTGAAGTGACGAGGTAACAAGGCCCCGGAGAGCCTTTGGGGCTGTCTCGGCCTGGTAGATGGGTACGACAACGATGGTCATGCCTGTCATGGCGAAGGAGATGAAGCGACCGATGGTGAATTGAGCAGCTGTTGTTGCGGTCGTCTGAAGAAGAACACCACTTTCAATAGTCAGCAAGAGAATCACTAAGGCAAGGGGAAAGACTTACATAAAGGAGGCAATGATAAGACCCATGATGGCGATCTTTCTACCCCAGCGTTCGGCAATGACACCGCAGATCACAGTACCCAAGGCCTTTCCGATGAATGGCACAGATGTCATGACAGAGGATAGCCATGGCTGGAGGGAGCACTTTCCTGTTTCTTCATCGCAAGTACCGAATTGACGACCAAAGGCTTGCATACCTTGGACAGAGCCAAAATTGCCGACGTCGTAACCGAAGTTGAATGAGCAGAAGCACATGTACCTATCAGAAGCTATTAGTAGGTGTTGACCAAATGCGAAACATGCGACTTGAGGAACAATGAAGCTGTCGGGAGTCATCTTACATCAGCAGGAAGACCATGGTTCCGTTCATCTCGCTGAAGCGACCGCTTTTGGCGGCGGCGATGATGTTGTCCGCCATGGTGCTGCAAGCTTCGAAATGTAGGCAGCGATGAAGTGTGATGAAATTAGTTATCTAGTGAGACAATTCTTGCATCTGATTGAGAGCTGGTGGTCACAAAAAATGCGATATCCAGAACCAGAGGCTGGGAACGTCTTTATACAAGCACGTCCATGACAACCAGCAAGTGGGCGGAAATGAGAGATCGAAGACCGGGCATCAATAGCCACAGCTAGCCAATAACGCCATCCAACCCCTGAATCAGACAAAAAGCCAATCGACAAATGGTATACCCCAGGTTTTGGTAATCACCACGTTGCTGGGAGCAAAGTGGGAAGGAATATGGAGACCTTAGGCTCACCGGCAGCGAGAGCCGACGCTAAATCGGCTCATTCAGCACCGCGGCTCCGGCAGAGTCAGCGGGACCCGGAGCTATCTTTTGACCTTCTTGTGAGGCGAATAAGGAGATTACCGTTGTGATAGCCGTCCCATTCTGGCCGATAGAAATTGCACCTTCTCGCAGTATTAGATCTCTTCATTATTTATCGTTCCTTCTAGCAAAGTTGTCTTTTCATATCAGTCAGAACTCCACTTGACATCACCAATAATGGGCTCTCTACCATCTACACGACTAAACTTCCTAGTCATCGTCGCCGATGATCTCGGCTTCAGTGACTGCGGTTGTTACGGCTCAGAAATTTCAACGCCAAACATTGACCGTCTGGCTTCAGAAGCCGGGGGCATCCGCTTCACGGAGTTTCACGTCGCTGCAGCATGTAGTCCTACCAGGTCTATGCTAATGACGGGTACGGATCACCACATCGCTGGTCTAGGTCAGCTTCAGGAGATTACCAGAAGTTCACCTGCTCACAAGGGCAAGCCTGGACACGAGGGTTATCTCAACGAGAGGGTTGTTGCACTTCCCGAACTGTTGAGAGACGGAGGGTATTTCACTTGCATGAGCGGCAAGTGGCACCTTGGTCTGAAACCGGAGCATCATCCGAATAAAAGGGGGTTCAAGAAGAGTCTGGCCCTCCTCCCCGGCTGTGCAAATCACTATGGTACGTCAGTTCACCGACAATAGATTACGTGTTTGTCTAACAAGCGTAGCGTATGAGCCTGAGTATAGAGATCCCAAGTCTGAGCCAGGCAAGTTCTTCGAGACAGCTGTGCGAGCTCTACATGCCGAGGACGGAAAGTTCCTCGCTGAGAGTGAACTCGGTCTAGGCTGGTACTCTTCAGATGGCTACGCCGACAAGCTTCTAGACTATCTCTCCAACCGCACAGACGAGGAGCGCCGACAGCCCTTCTTCGCGTATCTACCGTTCTCAGCACCACACTGGCCACTCCAAGCTCCGAAAGAGTCATGCGACAAGTACCGTGGCTTCTATGATGAAGGCCCTGAAGCACTTCGACATAAGCGTCTACAAAGGCTTAAAGACCTTGGTCTGATTGACAAATCGCTTGTGCCTCATCCAGTGACAACTGCGCCTGGAGAACCTGCCGAGTGGGACCAGCTTGACGATGAAACGAGAGCTGCTAGTGCGCGTGCGATGGAGGTGTACGCCGGCATGGTAGATCGAATGGATTGGAATATTGGCCGAGTGATTCAGCATCTTAAGGATACGAAGGAGTATGATAACACAGTCATTCTGTTCATAAGTAATATGTAAGGCGCGTAATATAAGTATTAGTAGCAGTTTCTATTAACTTAAAATAA
>JAAOAU010001179.1:0-34180 GCA_013186845.1 Fusarium sterilihyphosum
AAAAATAAAAATAAATAAAGATAAAAAAAGATAAATAAAGATAAAAAAAGATAAATAAAGATAAAAAAAGATAAATAAAGAAAAATAAAGATAAATAAAGATAAATAAAGATAAATAAAGATAAATAAAGATAAATAAAGATAAATAAAGATAAATAAAGATAAATAAAGATAAATAAAGATAAATAAAGATAAAGATGACTATATAGAGCCCGTGCGATTCAGTCGTGTCGTATTGAGTTGTTGGCTTTATTCTCAATGTTGGAGGTGTAATAAGTAATGGTGAGAGCCGGATTCAGAACCACTCTGAGGATCTTAATCCTTTTTTCTTTAAGTGCTTTAAGGTTGTCCTTAAGTCTATCAATATCCGGAAGAAGCTTGCAGGAAGCATTGGGTTCGTTTGGAGACTGGAAATGCATGACGCTATACTTTTTCGGTGAAAACGTCAGACCAACCAAACTGGGTCTCAGGAAGTAAGTCATAGTCCATAATAAACTTCTTAAGACGTTTAGCGTGGGGAATGGAAACTTGATTAGATGACCGAGATCGCTGATCTTGTCCTTGTCTTGCATCGTATCCTATCCAGCTTATCTTCCTCGTTGAAGAAAGCGGGAACGATGTTGTCATCTGACATCGCCTGCATGCACTTCACAATCCGGTCCTGTCACATTCTGCTTGCCAACCTGACCTGAAACTAAAAGGCATCTTTTGACTCGCCTGTTTGTTGAAGGTACCCACGCCCAGGAGTTGGCTTCTTCAGTGGCGGCCTGAAGTCGAGTTCGGAAGCAGGTATATTGAGCCCAACGCCGCCCCCTAGCAGTATGTGTCTGAGATGAGGGTCCATTGGTTTCCGTGACTGTGGTGGGTTTACGAGCCGCCTTGGGGTGTTTTGCGAGATGAGAGTGAGGTGGTACGACTTCCTTACATCGCCCTCAGTTTCAAACGCCATTTCCTCCATACGGGGCAAGTTCTCCTTGAGGACGGCGGCAAACACTGCAGGTTTGACCCTGTTGTGCAGAAACTTGTCTGTGTCGTCTCTGTATGGCGTAATGCCAAGCACTGTCTTGATGGGATGATGGTCGCTGTTATCCCAAGGATTATCTGCGAAGACGCCCCAATGAGAAACTTCAGAGCGTATACAGCCACTGGCGAAGGTGAGGTCGATGCAAGAAGCAGTATGGTGGTCATTTCCTTTGGCCATAGTATATGTGATAATACCTTGCTTTGCCAAGAGTGCCATGTTGGCCTTCGTGGTCATCTCGTGCGCTGGCAACCTGCCGGCTGCGGTGTCCGGAGACGGGGTGAGAAGCGAAAGGTCGCTCCATAGTAGATTGTGCAGGTTTAAGTCTCCCATAGCATTCTTGCGTGGTTCCCGGGTTGCCGGCTCGGACATGAGCTCAATGTCAATTTTCGTTTCTGGCTGATTCATATCATCCATGCAGTATATCGCAAGCAGACCGTCTACCGTCATTAAGTGAAGAGTTACCAGCATCTCTTTGTCGTGACCTTCGTGATACTGAATATTCCTTCGATTTCTTGGGATTGATTTGTGGATGAAGGAGATATTTCTGCACCTGGGACCAACTTGGGATATCCGGCTGGACAACACGAGGAGGGTCTACATGTCCAAGATTTGACCCATCAAATCGCACGCGTGCGATGCCTGGTTTCTCCACTGCCCAGGTCGACGTATACCATGGTCCCTCAAGCCGAAGCAGACCTTGAGACTTGAAATTTACATTACAAGTGTCTGCTACTGATCTAAGGGGGTATTCGTGGTAGCTCTGGTGATACGCTTCTCAAGGACCTCAACATGGAGGGCATTCGCGAGTTTCTGTGCCGTATTTCCATGTCTTCACGAGCTAGGGATCTCCAAGTTCGGAAGAACAATCTGTGGTTTGAGAAGTCATTGAAGCCGCCCAAGGATAAGCACTACAACGTCACACGGTATCAGATAGTCGGCGAAGAAGCATACCGGTTGACCGGCAGATCGGCCAAGGATTTCCGCAAGCGCCATAAAGGCACCGATGAAGCGGCATTGAAATCTTGGGATATCCCAGCCACACGCAACGATGCCGTTGAGAATCAAGCGAAGTTGGAAGCAGAAGCGAAGTGCGCCTCATCCCGGATCACCTATGGTCGCAAGACAACTACTCGACTTCGCACGACACACCGTCCTGCAACTATCGAGGAGAGGCGAGGTCTAATAAGCTTGAGCTACTACAAGGGTTCCACTTGTCCGCAATCTACACTTGCAATACAGCTGCGCACTGGGCGCATTGGGCTCAACGGATACCTGAGCAAGATCGGAGCAACCCGGGACGTGAAGATTCCAGGATCCGAGGACGTTATCAGGCATCCCATCAAGCCAGCATGCACGTGCGGTCATCATACCCAGACCGTCTATCACCTGTTCATCCACTTCTCAGACCTTCATTCTGCCAGGTTAAGGTGAATTGTGCGCATTGAGGCACTTAAGTGGGAGACACTGCTTACTACCTACCTCAAGTTCGCCGTTAACTTGGCCCTGGTCTAGTTCAACCTTGACCAGTTTGCGATTGCCTAGGCGGACTCGATGTTCTACATCCCAGATAGAGGAGGTTAATTCCCTCCTTACCCGAGGCATAGATTAGACCGAGTGTGTTAAACTGTGTTACCAGACCGCTCCGCATGCTTTGGTAATATGTAAGTCCCGAGGCTTTATATAAGAGTCACCGCTACACAATCCGTGCATCGCTTTGATGCTTACTCATTCTCTCTCTATATACACCGACCTTGAGTTTCCTCTCCGGATTCAACATCTCGAGAGGGATCTCCCCAGTTTAAGCCACTGCTTCTTCCTTGATATCACTCAATCTGTTACGTCATATTGTTCACCATCTTCATCTGCGAGTACTGACACGAGTCAGCAGTTGTCGGACACAACGTCGATTGGTCACGTGCCTCACCGCGTGCGTTCAATTGATGGAGGTAGGTAAGTCGTCCCATTTCTCCTCTTTGACTCTGGTCCAACTTGCTCAAGGTGGCCATAGTCTGAGATCAAGAGAGCAAAACTGCCAAGGAAGCTCGGGTCGGTAGTAGTTTGGTGAGAGGGTAAGGAGAAGGGCCTGCATAGGTTTACGGAAAGCGTCTCTGCGTATAGAGTTCTGCTGGCCAGCGAACGTCAATGGGTGTACTGCACAGGTTCGAGGGAGATGAAGAAGGGACATACGGATGAACTCGGTGTGATGGCGGGGTTCTGCTAAGACATCTCAGAGTTGAGACCATCTCAGAGTTGAGACAAACAGAGAGGTCAGTAAGGTCTGGAGGGGTAGGTGATGCTCTACGGAACAAAGGTTCTGTCAAAGTCAGAATCCGGTGCTGTTAGACAAAGTCGAGGCAGCGCACGTACTGAAGCAAGTGGTTGACTCTGATGGTTCAGAACAGTGGTTAGTGAGCCGATCGTAATGTTGAGACGGTTAGGGGGGCTGCGATTTACTTTGTGTAACTTAGTTGGCGAAATTCACATTGACTTGAAGTCATGACTAGCCTGATCTGTATAGTACTTGACCAGAGTCTTTTCCCATGTAATCGAGTTCATACTGCTCTAGGGTTAGACTCTAGCCACCAATTCAGGATCAGCTCTCCCTGCGGTGCCATAACGCCTGAGGTTAGGCTGAGAAGCCACTCCTCGTATAATCAAGTAGTAGCTTCACTGGCTTATTAAATATGGACTATTACTAATACTACTGGTAGGCCTGGAGAGGCAGTAGGGGCTGCCTGGTTCGATTGAAGGCGATGACCTTCCTCAAGGTCTCTCTATCTATGTCCTCGAGACCCGATAACTCGGAATCGGCCCTCGGATCGATTGACCCAAGACGGTACATCTTACCCATATAACTAATCAAAACGCAGATAACCATTGGTGGACCTGCAGTCCAGGCAGCAATGGCGCCGCCAAGGCAGATAAACCTTATATGACATTGACTTCTCAGATGATTACTTCCTAGAAGGGCATTGCTCTTAAGTCATTTTTGTAAACTTAAAAGGTCGATGGCCTTGTATATAAGGTTGACAGCGAGGGGAAAAAATAGATTGTGTAGGCTGTAAAACTCTCTGGTCTCTCCTGCTTCCGTGAAAGTCTATATGCCTCTGTCGTGTGATTGGCCACATTGCATGACTCATGATCTCCACACAGCCAGCTATAAAATCTCGCCAACCCCTCCAAAGTCTTCGAGCTTTCAATACCATTGATCCTCGACTTTGCCCTTTGGCATCGTCACCTATGCCATCATGGCTCCGAAAGCCCTCACACAGCTGCCCTCTGAGATTCGTCAACAAATCTTCAGAGAGTGTCTGGAGGTAGAGGGGGGCTATGTCTATGATGTTCAGACTGACAAACTGACCAATGCCGACGGGAACGCGATTGATCTATCCCTTCTTTATACTTGCCGCTCGATCGCAAATGACACCAGGGCGATGCCACTGGCAGTCAATACTATCCGGTTCTCGACTGTCTTCCGTCAAGACTGGTGTAACTTGGCTGGCTGCTTCGCTCTTGCTGCTACTACTCACTACGTACTGGAGCAAGACTTTGTGTTTCATTTAGCTCATTTCATCACCCATGAGATGTACGCCGAGCTAGACCTAGTATGCCCGGGCTTTCAGCAAAAACTTGAGATTGCGCTCGGCGACCACGAGAGATGGATACATGAGAACAACGACCCTGGACACTTTTTCCAGACTGCCACGTTGCGAGCCAAACGACCTACCGTGTGCAGCATGGTACGACAATTTATGAAAAGGGTCGACTTATTCAAGATCAATGGGATGTCTCTGAACCTTGAATTTGGCCTTCTCCACAGTCAAGCGGATGCCAACGGTAGCACTAGTATAAGTGATCAAAGGCGACCGGATTGGACCCAAGGCGAGCTGCGGGAGGCAACATCGTATTGTCTGAAATTTATCTCTGAGGCACAACCTGAGGAGTTTGCGGCATATGTATACGATTCCCTCCCGCACTGGGTTGGAAGTCGCCCCGCTGAAGACTTCATCAATTTGAGATTCAACCTGTGGGACATCCCTTCTCAGGAGCAAGTTGCTCATATCCTGGAGTTGTTTGAGATTGGGGCGTTTGTTTGGGACCTTCCAGCTACCTGGTACTACGCACCGCGCAGCTTCTACGATCAAGTCGGCAAAGGCGTCCCGCAAGATCGACGTTCTCCAGAGTTTGAGAACCCGGATAATTTATTGGAGCACTTCACCAGTCGGTGTCGTGAGAAGCTCAGGTTTTCTGCCACCGCTGCAGCAATTCGCTTTCTTCAACGACTTCCGATCAGCCAGAGGATGCAGATAAGAAAGATTGCATTGCATGAGGATTTGCCATCCGTTAATTTGCCGTCTCGTCATACCCAAGGTTTAATCCCCTTCTTAAAAGAGAACCCCTTGCTTCGAGCCGAGCGTCATGCCAGTGTTCTTGGCTGTGTACTTAGCCAGCGTCCCTACAACATTATCGCTCACATGGACGGTGATGAGAACATGCTCCCACCGGCACAGACTGCGGACCGAGACTTTGAGGCCAGTATACACTACTGGCTCCTTGATGCTTTCGCAGTGGTGGACTCAGGCGTTAACACCAGTCGCTTCACTTTTGTTTTAGAAGCTGGGCAACACAGCGAATACTGCGCTGATCTTTTCCAGAAATTCATCCAGACAGAGATTTCCAAGTCAAAGGCTTGGAAGATCTGCTTGGACACTGGGCTTTTAGCATCTCTGGGGCCATATATACGAGACGACAACGCGGTCAGATATGCAAAGGATCCGAGGTTTGAGAAGCTTGTTGACCAGTTGGTAAACCAAACCTCGAGCTTGCGGTGCGACTTCAACCCCGGGGTACTTTTAGATGTAGACGCATTGGTTGAGGATGCCAAGGTACGGCATGGGGAAAGCATCTACGATAAGTGGGTGAGCAAGCCGGATTTTGACATCATTACTTTCCCCCATGATCTATTCCAAAATATAATGGTAGCTCCCAACTGGGAATTTCAAACCCGGCAGGAGTATATTGAGTCACGGGGAATGAATACCAACGCGGAAGACTCATGAGGGACTTGGATAGATAGACTGGGTAGGAAGGTGCTTCAATTGCAAAGGGATACCACAAATTGGCAATGATTCTTGGGCTTTGCAAATGAAAAAAAGTAGAAGTCGAAATTGGTGTTGCACATTCGAGCCTTTCTTGGGTAATATTCCTTTATCATCAAGATTTCAATGCTCCCAGGTTATATATGCATTTAGCAGGTGAGGGGTACTTTAGCTAATACTCAAACCAACACTCCTTGATATCATGAACAGATAGACCATATAACTGTATTGTGCCTTATTCAAGGGTTGACGAGAGTTCAGAAAAGAGAGACTGGTGTACCGTAATTTACTGCCTACTTTGCCTTGTATCACAATCTGGACGACGCATGAGGTGGACATGAAGGCCAAGGACGTCAAAAGCACGGTTTACTTATCAGCATAAGCACGGGCAGTCGGAATCAGAGCCCTGTAGATGAAATAAATCCATGGCTGCCTTATGACAACTGATACTAAAACTTGGCTGTCTCAAAAACACCATGCCGTCCCGCTCCACTACTGAAATTCGCCGCGCCCTTCACACTCTCCGTAGTGATAACCTTGACGCCATTCTCAAACTCATTCCTCAACGCATCCTGAAACGACGATGCGTTGTAAACGGAGTAATAGCAATTAGCCCTGTCCACGTTCATGCAGTCCTGCGGAAACGTAAGAAGCTGCTTCGCAATCTTGGTCGCCTCCACCAACGCCTGTCCCTTGGGTACAACACGGTTCGCGAGTCCAAACTGCAACGCCTCTTGCGCCGAGACAGGCCTCCCTGTGAGGATCATATCCATCGCTCGCCCGAGGCCGATGGTGGCCTGTAGCCGAACTGTACCGCCGTCGATGAGGGGGACGCCAAATCTTCGGCAAAATACACCGAAAACAGCATCTTCCTCGGCAACGCGCATGTCGCCTATGAGCGAAAGTTCAAGGCCTCCCGCGACAGCGTAACCAGCGACAGCGCTGATGACGGGCTTTTTCACCTGCATTCTCGAAGGCCCGATTGGGCCCATGTTGCGGTCTTCAACCTTGTGACTCGGGTCGATGATTGGGCCGAGGTAGTTGTCTGTTCCCTGCGCTGGATTCCATTTGGCGACTTCATGGAGATCGAAGCCTGCGCAGAAAGTACCGTGTGCGCCGTAGATGATGCAGACCTTTTGCGCGGCGTCGTTCTCAAATGCTAGGACGGCGTCGGCCAGCTTTTTGGCTGTAGGTCCGTCTATGGCATTCTTTCGGTGAGGGCGTGAAAGAGTGATGGTTGTGATCCCATCGGAGGTCTGGGAGACCTGAACTGCTTGAGGCTCTGTATCGGACATGGTCGTTGAGGTGAGAGAGTTTTGTAAGTGCTGAAGCAATCAGGGAGAATAGTCCGCCCAAACTCGCTTTTATATGATGGATCGGCTGGATCGGATCACCAGCCTGTTATAACCGATACAAATTTTACGTTCTTCTTGTTATTAATTGTGAGGAGCATGCATACTGAAGGGCGTGACTCTTTAAGTGATTGGAGGTCTCCCTAGCTTTGACCTCTGCAGAGGATATTTTGAGTTTAGCGCCATCTGACATCCTCGGCAATGACGCTGTCTTCATCTTCACGAGATATTCTTGAGTAACGGAAACAAACACGAAACTAATCCTTAACGTATATTATGATGTAGTCTCCAATTGAATCCACGTGAACTTCAAGTCAATTAACATCATTTAACAGAAACTCGTAGGTCGCTTGTCAGGCTTGTGAGTGATACCAGTGTCGGTTACACTTTGATCCGGTTTCGCCGAACTGGCCTACCCGGAACCAACCATTTCTGAACTCGCAAAGCGACGAACATCGATACGTTCAGAGATAAGGTTCCTGCAACCATGGAGCCAAGGGAAATGAATTCTGGCCTTCTTATGCGATTCTTCACATTATTTCTATACAATATCAACAAGATATCATGTGTCCGTCGCCTGCGAAAACATCCCGGGCGTATCACCTTAGTCTCATCAAAGCTCTGCATCAAAGCAACTGCCTTCACAACATTGACGGAAGCGAATACACTGCAATTTGTTGCGAATAATACATCAATACCAGTACCGAAAGTATACTCCAGCTTCAAGCACAAAGGCCGCGTCTATATACTTATGGAGAGGATCAGAGGTCAGGATCTATCTGAAAATTGGACGCAACGGTCGGCAGACTCTCAGGCGCGAATTCTCGCGCAATTGAAGACTTTGATCACAGAGCTACGCGACATTCCCCCACCAGATGGCGTTGGCGTCGCCAATGTTGATGGCGGTCCCATCTTTGACCAGCGTCTTCCTGACAAATCCTTCTGGGGTCCTTTTGCAACAATCCAGGAGTTTCATCGAGAGTTGCGTCATGGTCTTGAGCTTCGCGATGGAGAAGAGGCCTTTCCGGGTCTAAGGGAACTCATCGAGTTTCACAGCGGCCCGTGGGAGGGTCCAGTCTTCACCCACGGTGACCTAAGCAGTCTCAATATCATGGCCGATGGGGATACGGTGACAGGGATTGTGGACTGGGAGACGGCTGGATGGATGCCGCCGTACTGGGAGTATACGTCGGCATGGCATGTTAATCCGCGAAATACGTTCTGGCGGGATGCGGTCGACGGGTTCCTCACGCCTTTGCCGCATGAACTGGAAATGGAAAGAATACGTCGGGAGTACTTTGGCGAATTCTAACTGGGTCTCGATATCCAACTCGTCTACGATTAAACTCATTCAATACGACGAGCCCTCATGTTACCAGCGGCTTTCCTTCCAGCAGACTATACGTCGATACTCTACTAGTAACGAACTGTCCTGGGGCAGCCTGGCCATCAAACCGACGCTCCAAGGCCAGCAACATCCACATGGCCGCATCCCGGACGGGGATCCGATCTAGTACTGCAGTTCCCAGCGTCTTATTGCCGATCTGCAAGGCTGCGATTGCCTCCTGAACTTATTCACCACATTTGCATGTCGGCTATTTCCCCCTCACAAGTATGCTTCCCCAAGTAGCTTCAAGCTTAGGTCATGATCGCTACCAGTCAGATAACCATCACATATCGACAGATTGATTAGGTTTATGGTTTGAGCTTCTATTTATACTACAAGGCATAAGCTCACTTTCCCAATTGAGCTTTATATCATGAGCCTTTTGATCGATAAGCTCAAGATTGTATCCTGACTATACGTCCACCTTTTATTTATTTCACATTGAACGTACATAATTGCAACGCTGCAATACGTATTTCTATTGCTCCCACATTCCGTTATCCCTCGTCTCCAAACACTTTTCCTCCCCAGAAGCCAGCTAGCCTCCCTCATCAGACCGGCACACCACTGCTACGAACCCGGCCCGACGGTACACCACTCAGCATCGCTGCTCGTTCCCCCGCAAACTCCAACCTGAGTTCAACGACGTGATCGAACGTGGCGTTTATTAACTGTCCGGTTATGATTCACACTATTGGCTGCCTTATTTCGTCGGTCCGAGTAAAATCATCATGTGCATTGACGATGTTTCCCGTTTCGTGAAAGACTTGCCGTGTTATCCGGGACGGGATGTCGGCACTAGTCGAGAACGAACGAAGTCTGGAACTAGCTGGTATGAGAGCCTCAAAGGGGTAGAGCGCCGAATGGAGAAAGGGATTTCCCCGCGTTTGTGTGTTGGGATCTGCGGAGGCATTCCGGCTTTAGATACGTCGTAGCTCGAGCCTCTCGGTTGATTGTTTCAGACATGCTTAGAGTAGTCGCTGTTGCAAGACTGAGCTTCGCGGGAGTGTAGAAGTCTGCCCTGTCCAGAGACATCGAGGTCATAATGAGTTGTCTTGGTCCATTTAATCTTAGGCAATCCCTGAAGAGTACTAAAGAAAGGTCGACACATGAAAGACTCGGATCAGAGCATGAAATCGAATGTTCAATCGCCTCGTCCTGGCCACCGCGATAACGCCACCCGCAGCACAGAGCATGCATTTTAATGAATAACCTCCTTTAGCTATTACCTTACATAGCTACGCGACTGTCTACTAGGCTAGATATGGCCTGTAGGAGGCGCCTTTGATGCGGAGGTAAACAGACTTAATTAAACCGTCAGCCGATATGTCGGACCGACGACTTCACCCTCACCTTTAGAGTTTGCAGCTGCGTGGCCAAGCAATTTGACATTTGGGGTCCCCGCGACTCCACACGCAGAACTTGGGGTAGTCTAGACACTCCAGACTGTCAGCCGATTGGTCAATGCGACTCGTCCGCTTGCTCGTATCGAGTTACTCCTCTCCCTGAACTTCTCAACTTGGCCTGAGCTGGAGTCTCGTGTGCGCACTGGATCTGCATCTATAAAGCGATGGCCCCCTCGCCTCTCCGAAATCATGACCAGCTCAACAACAACTCCAATTGTCTCTCATCCCATCTTACTCTTACCATTTTGATCATTTCGGCTCTCTCACAATCATCAACATGGCATACAACGGGCCTGATGAGAAGGGCGCCGCTCACACGGAGGATCGCCGTGAGAGCATCGCCGCTCAGCACATTCACGAGGTCAACGATAGCTCAGAGCTCCGTGGCATCCTCACCGCCGCCGAAAATGCCGCCGCCGCCGAACATAACATGACCTTCATGGAGGGTCTCCGGGCCTATCCCAAAGCCATGGGATGGTCAATCGCCCTCTCCACCTGCATCATCATGGAGGGCTACGATACGATCCTCATTGGCAACCTCTACGCCATGAAGCCCTTCAACGAATACTACGGACACCCGGACGGGAAGGGAGGATACTCTATCACCGCCGCTTGGCAGTCTGGTCTCACCAACGGTGCCAGTGTCGGCGAGATTTTAGGCCTGTACGCTAGCGGCTGGCTCGCCGACCGCTATGGTTACAAGAAGGTTCTCGCGGCGGCGCTCATCATGATGACTGCTTTCATCTTCATCCAGTTCTTCTCTGTCAGCCTGTCGATGCTGCTGGCCGGCGAGATCCTCTGCGGTCTTCCATGGGGCGTCTTCCAGACACTGACTACGACCTACGCCGCTGAAGTTTGCCCCATCCACCTTCGTTGCTACCTCACAACCTACGTCAACCTCTGCTGGGTCATCGGACAACTCATCGCTTCCGGCGTGCTTCGTGGCTGCATCAGCATGGACAGCAAATGGTCATACAAGATCCCGTTCGCTGTCCAGTGGGTATGGCCCATCCCTATCCTCATCGCCGTGTTGCTCGCACCTGAGTCTCCTTGGTGGTTCATCCGCAAGGGCCGTGTTGAGGAAGCTAAGCGATCCCTGGAGCGTCTGCAGAGCAAGGGCACATCTGTCAATGCTGACGACACCGTTGCCATGATGGTCCACACTGACAAGGTTGAGAGGAAGATCAGCGAGGGAACCGGATACCTGGACTGCTTCCGAGGAAAGGTCAACCTCCGCCGAACTGAGATTGCGTGCCTGACCTGGATCTGCCAGACCATCTGCGGCTCCTCCTTCATGGGCAACTCGACATACTTCTACGAACAAGCTGGCCTCGCCGAATCTTCCGCCTTCACCATGACAATCGGCCAATTCGCCCTCGGATTCGTTGGCACCGTCCTCTCTTGGCCGTTGATGTCCCGCGTAGGCCGTCGCACGATCTACGTCTGGGGCCTCTTCTCTCTTACCATCATTCTCTTGGTCGTTGGCTGCCTGGGCATTCCTGCCAAAGCAGCTGGTTACTCCTGGGCAATCGGATCGCTGCTCCTCATCTACACCTTCACCTACGACATCACCGTCGGCCCTGTCTGCTACTCCCTCGTCGCCGAGCTTCCTTCATCGAGACTTCGCCAGAGGACGATCGTGTTGGCCCGAAACGCATACAACATCGTTGGTGTTGCATACACCAACATCATCGGTCTGTATTCGCTGAACCCTACGGCTTGGAACTGGGGAGCTAAGTCGGCGTTCTTCTGGGCCGGAAACTGCGCTTTGTGTTTCCTGTGGGCTTACTTCCGACTTCCCGAGCCCAAGGACCGCTCTTATGCCGAGCTGGACATGCTCTTCGACCAGGGAGTCTCCGCCAGAAAGTTTGCCTCGACCTATGTCAATCCTTATGAGGTGATCGGGCGACGATTCGACCAGGACGCCGACATCAAGGAGAAGAGCATGACCCATGTGGAGTAATTGGTTGCTGTGTTTACATGGACGGTCGCGGTTTCAATTCTTTTGTATGAAGATTCGGGGTGGACGGTGAAGATTGCTTGGAGGGTTTGCACAGTTTGGGGTTTGAAGTATACGAATAGGTAGCATAGTTCATTTGTGTGTTTCAATCAAGTTATTAAAACTAAAAAGCTCGCCTGTGTCGTCCATATAGTGCCTACAATTGCCGCCCTCCTCCGAGTAACACTTGCTTCACTCAGCTTTCACTCGTGCGTCGTTTGCTCCCTACAATGTCCGCTCTGCTATACAGAGTTCAGTCACAATCTGTACCATTTCGACACGTTACCAGACGAGGACAACTCGTTCCATCACCTACGATTACAGTAGCGAAGCCATCATGGAGCTGCTACATATCTTACGCTTTACGTCGTCAATGGGTCAATGGCACTGGCCAGGATGAACCTTGGGCTCCCATGAGTATGTCGGAGTGTCTCAGACACCAGCGAGGTGCTGGTGATTCTTGCGATAATGGAGAAGATGGCTGCGATGCTTGAAGTCGCTTCGTTGGACATGCTCGTGAATGAAGATTGACGTGTAAATGTATGATGTAATTCCCTACGCGATATGGCGTTTTTCTATCGATTGAGCAGACCTTCGACGTCTCGGATCTCTCTTGTTCTTGTTAACTTGTGCTGTTTTCCTCGACTTTAGCCTCACAACCTGCAATCCATCCGGATTCGTCCCATTCGGAATGTATCGCGAGCACCATGAGTATCGTGCATCCGCGTCATTGTCAACATATATTTGTAAACGGAGTCAGTACAAAGATCTATAGAATCCGCAATGCCAAGCTGCATTTGTTGATCAATGAAAAATGTAGGGAGGGTCGGAGGAAATGAGAATGTCGCGCGATGGCTTGGAATGACGAATCTGGGAATAGCTTCATTTTGTCGCAACTGGAATGAGTCCTCGGGTAATATACGGATGTTAAAGTCTGACTGGCTATACGCCCATCTCCCGCTTAGCTCATATTTTTATCTTGGCTCTAACCCACCTGACAGCCCCTGCTGATGAACTCCCGCAATGCCCAGAAATAAAAGATGAGCCACTAACAATTACAGAGTGCGCATCCTGGGGATCCAGCGGGGAGAATGGGCCAAGCTTACTATGTAGCATGATGCGACAGCGAACTCCCCGCATCTGCTTGTGACACTTGCATCACGAGTTGACCCAGCCTCAATCACATCATAAAGTCGGAGGGGTCTAGATCGTGAAGCGGTGAGACACCAAAAAAGGCGCGTGAGCAACATGTGATCCAATTGCGATGAGAGAATCACATGGGAAGCATGCTGCGACAAAGAAACGGAATGGACTAAACATTAGAGATGAGACATTTCGCGAGATCTACAGTGTCAATTCGACAAGCTTATTCTCCACTGTCGCATCACATTGACCACCGTCTTTGATCTCGTGCACCAAGCTCAAGATGCATCCAAAATGCCCGATTGCAACACCCGTATCAATTGAGAGAGTGTTTGTGCGCCCGCAATTGACTTGATTACGGTGATACAGACACATTCACAGTCACAGTCACAATCACAAGCCTTGCTTGTTGTTGCTGTTGCACCCGCCAAGACCATTCTGGAGGGTTCCCCAACTTCTCCACCGAATAACCTCTAGCTAAGCGCTGTACCTTATCGGCCACGACACGAAAGAACGGAACAGAATAGAAAGCTTGACGCAATAGATTAGTCGTTATCCACCAAAATGCGACTCAATATCAGGAAATTAGCCTTGTATGAAGTTCAAATACTCGTTGCAAAGGTTAGAGCGGTAACGCGACAAAAACGGGCCTTGAAAAAGGGCCATTCAGGTTTAGCGTCGGCACCCTCCATTACGACAGCCTAGACCCTTAGACCCTTGGCTTTGCCCCGCCCAGACCGCCCGCCCTTTGCGAACAGTCACCAACCTCCAGCTCCGCCTCCATTTCATCCTCGTCGTCTCCTCAGACACAACAAAAGGGCTGACGGTCCCATCGCTGCTCTCCTCTTCTGTCAATCCTCCCACAGTCTGCGCCTCGACCCATCACCGAAGCGACACGCGAGTCGCCATGTCCTCCACCGCGACAGCTGCAGCGGCTGCTGCCACGGGCGCAAAGCCCCAGGGCGGCATCATCGAAGGCCTCAATCCGATCCACTACAACCCCAAGGACCCCATATCGCTCTTCATCGTGCAGGCCTTCATCATCATCATCTTCTGCCGCCTTCTGCAATGGCCGCTCTCCAAGTTCGGCCAGCCGCGTGTCATCGCAGAAGTCATCGGCGGCATCGTCCTCGGTCCCTCCGTGATGATGCGCATCCCCGGCTTTAAGGAGAACATCTTCCCCACCGAGTCCATGCCCGTCCTCACCAATGTCGCTACCATTGGTCTCTTGCTTTTCCTCTTCCTCGTCGGTCTCGAAGTCGATACGCGCATGTTCAAGTCCAATTGGCGCGTCGCTGTTAGCGTCGGATTGGCTAGTATGATGCTGCCCTTTGGTCTTGGTGTTGCTGTTGCTTGGGGCTTGTATGAGGAATACGGCGATGAGGGGACCATGAAGGACATGGAATTTGGCACTTTTGCTCTCTTCATCGGAACTGCGCTCGCCATTACCGCTTTCCCGGTTCTTTGCCGTATTCTGTCTGAGCTTCAGCTCCTCTCAACTTCGGTCGGTGTCACTGTTCTTGCTGCGGGCATTGGTAACGATGTTGTTGGTTGGGTTCTTCTAGCCCTGAGCGTCGCTCTCGTCAACAATGCAAATGGTCTCACGGCCCTATATGTCTTCTTGACTGCAGCGGCTTGGGTACTCTTCCTAGTTTATGCTGTTCGGCCGGTCTTTCTTTGGGTCTTGCGCCGCACCGACAGTATCCAGAATGGTCCATCCCAGGGCATCACCACCTTGACTCTTCTACTAGTATTGGCCTCGTCCTGGTTCACTGGTAAGACTACTATTCCCATTCACTGTCATATCTAACGTAATATAGCCGCCATTGGTGTCCATGCCATTTTCGGTGCTTTCCTCATAGGTCTCATTTGTCCGCACGACGGTGGTTTTGCCATCAAGTTGACAGAGAAAATTGAAGATCTCGTTGGTTCTATCCTTCTGCCGCTTTATTTTGCGCTCTCTGGTCTCAATACCAACCTTGGTCTGCTCAACGATGGCACTACCTGGGGCTATGTCGTTGCCGTCATTGCATGCGCCTTCTTCGGCAAGATCATCGCCGGTACGCTGGCCGCCCGTCTCACCAAATGTCTTTGGCGAGAAAGCCTGACTATCGGTGCCTTGATGAGTTGCAAAGGTCTTGTAGAGCTCATTGTGCTTGTAAGTCATTCGTCGATGGCGCAACACAATTATCTAATAATTCTAGAACATTGGTCTTCAAGCCGGCATTCTCTCCAGTCGAACCTTTACCATGTTTGTCGTCATGGCAGTAGTAAGTATTCTCCTCTTTACTCACCAGATTTACCGCTGATCGTGTTAGGTTACCACTGTGACAACCACTCCGCTCACTAGATGGCTCTACCCTGTCTGGTACCGCCAGAAGGTCGAGAAGTGGCGCCGAGGAGAGATTGACTGGGATGGAAATCCTCTCCAGACTGAAGCTCAAACTTCTGAGCACAAGATGGAAGAAGCCCTGGACAAGTCTCAAACTCATCGTCTCATTCTTCATCTCCGCCTCGACGCCCTGCCCGGACTCTTCAACCTCGTGTCGCTTCTCGGAGGGTCTCGCAAGACTCCCCATGCTCTTGCGGACTCAAGCATCGAAGCCGTCGATTCCACTTCTGAGGACAAGACTCAGCCAATTCCTAACCGCCCTCTTGAAGTTCGTGGCGTGCGTCTCATGGAGTTGACAGATCGTACATCCTCAGTCATGCAGTCTGCTGAGCTTGATGAATTTGCTTCCCGTGATGCTGTCTTCTCCGCCTTCCAGACCTTCTCCCGCCTCAACGGTGTAGCTGTTGCTGGTCAAGTCTCCATCATTCCCACCAACGCTTACGCAGAGACCATTGTCAAATATGCTGAGGAAGCCAGATCCGACTTTATGCTCATTCCCTGGAGTACCTACGGAGGTCTGGCCGAGGAGAGCTCTGGTGCTGCTGCTTTGACCGAGACCGGTAATCCCAACGACCGCTTCTTTAGCAGAACATACATCGACTACGTTGCCGCCGCTGTTCAACGCTCAACTTGCACGACGGGTATCTTTATCAATCGTACTCCTCACAGCGACGCGTTGACCAGGAAGCCAACTCTTACACGAACCCGCACTGGTCTGTCAATCCACAGCGCTCACGACGGCGCCATCATCCACAGGCCTATCGACCAGCGCCAGAGTATTTTCGTGCCCTTCATCGGCGGCAAAGACGACCGCGCCGCTCTCCTCTTCGCTCTTCAACTCGCTCACAACCCTCATGTCTCAATCCACGTCATTCATCTTCACTTCAATGAAGACGATCACATCGCCCCCGAAGGCAAGAACATCGAGAGTGTCCCCTCAGCTAGTGACTTGGATCTCCTCAACACCGCCAAGAGCAACGCCTCCGGCAAGCTCGAGGGTCGTGTCACCTTTGTCGAGATCTCTGTTGACTCAGTCCGTAACGTTCCCGACCTCGCTGTCGCTCACGCTCGCGAGACTGTCGGCAAATCTCGTATGAGCGTTGGCGATTTAATCGTCGTTGGTCGTGCGCACACGCTCTTTGACGATGTTCTCGCTGAGGACTTTGGTGTAGAGAGGGACTTTCAGCGCACGGTTGGTGTGTTGGGTGATAGGTTTGCTAGAGCTGGGATTGATGCTGGATTGTTGGTCATTGATGACAAGCAGGGCAAGGTCTAGGCTTTGGGAATTTGGGTTGCTTCAATTGACATTTGAGATTGAATTTGGATGGATTATGTACGTTGGATTTATTATTGAGATATACCATACATGACGGTGTTGGATACGACTTACGAATACATATTTTGATCTTGAGTTGCTGTTTGAGTATATGATGTCATGACTTTGTATGGTCTATTGATCCTTATGGGCAAAGCTTAGGATCTTTATCCTAAGGAGCATAAAGACCTTGGTAACTTTAGTATAACTTAGTATGTAATCTTTCCTAAGCCTAGCTAAATTCTATAAACCCAGGTATACCTTAGTCTAGACTTAGAAGGCTTTAGGTCATGTGTTTTTGGCCTTCAAGAAATCTCGTCCATCTTTCGCTTCTGCCCTCCTGGAGTTGACAGGACGCTCAGGACCAAAGCCCCAGTCTTCACCGCCTTTTCAGCCTTCTCAGCTGACTGAGCTACTTCGCTGCGTAAGAGAATGAATTCACTCTCAACCTTCTTCCCCTCCCTGAGGGCCTTGGTCTCGATCTCGGCCGCGCGCTGTTGACAGCTTTCTGAGTGCTGTGTTAGGGTCACCCGAAGGGCTTCGAGGTTCTCCTTCTTGACGTTGTCAGTCCGAGCGGTTTTCAGTAGCTGGATCTCTTTTCGGAGGGTTTCCATGTCGCTTTTAGTCTTTTCTTGTTCGATGCTCGCGAGTGCTTGTGATGCTTTGGCCTCGGCGAGTTGTTTCTCAAGGTTTCTGACCTGTTTTGTTGCGCCTAGGAGCTCGCGGTTTGTCGAGGCAAGGCTTGTCTCCAGTGTTTGCATCCTGGCGCTGTCTCTGTTGAGATGGTCTGGAAGGTGTCCCTTGATTGCAGCGTTGAGGCCGTTGACTGTTGAGTCGTCAATGGATTTCTTTATGGCTTTTGCTCGCTCCTCGATGGAGTCTTCCTTGGGTGCAGTGACAGGCTTTCCGTAGAACAAGCTCATCTGAGTTTCGATGGGAATGAACTTGGGATAAATGATGGCGTCGGTTGGAAACTGCACGCCCCAGAGATCTGACATGTCTTTGCGGATAGATTTGAGAAGCGGGTGGCCGGGGCCGAGCAAGACAGCCATGAAGAACCAATCTGGGTAGTGGAGCTGCTTCTTAAAACCGTTTGTTCCGGTCAGTTTCTTGTATTGCGTTCGGGCAGTCACTTTGATTATGAGAAGAGAATCTCTGGTCACGTTGTCTTTCCATGTCTGCATCAGAGACTGCTTGAGCTTTACGGCAAGATCAAGTGCCATTGTCTTATCAACCTCGCTGAATGCAGCGACAATGCTGTCAAACAAGTGGTCGGTGTGTTGCGGTGCATAGGCGGCCGGCATGTCACTCCGATGCATTTGGATCTTCGACGCAGCATTCCAGAGTGGCACAAAGTATCTTGCCTGGAGCATGTTAGAGTCCAGGTCGCAAAGCAGATGGTAGGTAAGTACCTGGGATCTATCTGAGCCCTTGTGAGGACGGAAGCGAAGCCCGGATCGATGCTGAAGTTTGAATGGTTGTGGTTCAGGCATCGATGTATCCTTTGTTTGCGTAGCGGAAATGTTTGTGAGATGGGCGTTGGCCATCTTGAAGTGATGCGTGAGTAGTAGGCATGCGATGTCAATGTTATATTTGTTGTTTGTGGAGTTGAGGATGCAAAGCACGCGGATTGAAATCAGACTGTGTCAAGGAGGAGTTTGATTGATAGTCAGAAGAGTCCAGACGAAAAGATGGAGTCCGTGTCATCTCCCTTCGACGCGCCGATTTCGCCTGCTTCTCTCCCCTTTCTAAAAAGCCATCTGGGCTTCTGATTCAGCAACACCAAGCCCAATCTCAGCACCTTCGAGATCCTCCTATTTATATCCCACTTCCTACTCTGTTCCTCTTTCTCTCATCCTCATCACGTTCAAAACACTTCACTTCCAAGCTTTAGTCACCACATTTCACTCCACTTCACTAAGCACAATGTCATCCCAAAGCTCCAGCAGCTCCTCAAAGGACCCTTCCGACAAGCGATCTTCCGAATTGAGGATGCTCAGCTACGGCGCTTCACTCGAACACCATAGGTTCCTCAAGGACATCAGCGACAAGGCATACGATCTCGGCCTCAAAGCTGGTCGAGGACAAGCCAACCTCAATCCCGACGACGAGACACAAGCCCTCATCCTCAGCCTCACCGACCGCAACGACGAGCTGGAGAAGCAAGTCAAGGACCATGCAACCGTTTCGCTGCTTGATCTTGCCAAGGACGTCCGTAAGTACAATACCCCTACTACATATGATATATCGCAAAGGTTTAATCACAACCTCAGGCAACAATGTCAGCGCTGCTTACCGCGCCGTGAACGCTGCGACTCATGCAAATTGTCTCAAGCCCGAGGACTATCGAACTTTGAGAGAGTCATGCAGTAAACTCTCGCAGCTGGAGGACAAGTGCAAGGAACGTGTTGAGGAGATCTCACGGGGTTCGGTGAAGAGAGCTGGGGGTGCATTGGAGCGTGAGCGCGGCAACAAGCGCCCGTTTCGGGGTTAGGTATGGGAGGGTTGATGCACCAGGGGACTTGATACAACGTGTTGAGATCAACTCAGCAAAAGGGATCCTAAACTTAGGTCAAGTTACCCAAGTTTTTTGTCATTTAGGGTTAAGATCCTAAGTTTTCTTCACCTGGAGGGGGTTGAGATGGGGTTGGGCACGGATATGGGCAGGCGAACACTCTTGGGACGGGAACTAGATAATAACCAAGTCCAAAAGACATTGAGCCTCCAAGACACTTGCTTTCTTTTTGAAGTTCTCAGATTCTTGCTATCGCATGTTGAAATGGTGTTCCAGTATCCAAAGACTCATACAGCGCTTGAGCAGTCGAATACTCCTGGGATGGGCATAGGGAACTAGACCACTACGGCAAAAAGACATTGAGCCTCGAAGGCATTTGCATTCTTTTTTAAGTTCTCAGAATCTTGCAATCTCATGGTGAACTGGTGTTTCAGCATTCGAAGACTCCTGCGGCGCTTGCTAGTTCTCTTCGTCTGATCCTGATGCTGCAGCTGAGTCCACAGCGCCTTATTTCCGTACCATTATACCCTCATTCGAGCCATCTTGGCCCAGCACCTGTCAACAGTGTCACGGCCACTTCTCCATATGCATCCACAAATGCGCCCAGAGACTAATCCCGTATCAACTCTCCTCATTCTCTCTTCTAGCTTTTCTTCAAAACTCCTCAAAACTCTTCAAAGATTACCTATATTTCTCCAACTCGCCTAAACTCTTCGTCTTCACCTTCACAAAAGCTTATCACCATGCCTCGCAACACCAAACCCAAGCGCAAATCTCTTCCCTCCTCCCCTCCTAAGCCCTCATCTCCAGTCTCCGAGTCCCTCCCCTCTTCTTCACCTCCCAAAACTCGATCTACCAACCCAAACCGCCGCTCCTTCAAGAAATGCCCAGTCTGCAAAGCCATGCTCGTCAATCGCAACGGCAGTCTCGCGCGTCACGTCGAACGCCATGCAAAGCTCGCCAAAATCGAGGTCCGATTCCTTCTCCTCTTCTCCCCTCCCAGTTCTAACGTGTTATCAGGCCATGAACATTGAGATTAACCTTCCCCGACTGGACGTTCCTGACTTTGACGTCGAGCTCGCTCAGAAAATGTGGCAGTCGGTTCCTGCGAGACGCCGCGCAACCGGTGGAGTCTTTCTCGATGGACCTCTTGCTGGACAGGGTTTCTTTGAGGGAATGCCGAGCGCTTTTCTCCCGAATGGACGGGTCAAGCCAAAGTGGGCGTGGATTAAGAAGGATCTTGAAGCGAGGGTTGGACGTGGTCCTTTGAGGGATCTGCAGAACGCGAATGCCAACGCTGGATCTGCCCTTGACAGTGAGGATCGCATGGAGATGTAGCGGGACATTCAATGGCGTCTCTTGTATGCACTGGGCAGTGAAGAACGGCTGAATGGTCTTGGCTACGAGGGCAAACAGGCACATTAGTGTTTCCGTGTTATTCCCGGATTTCAAGCTGCGTTCCATATTCGCATTTCGGCTTCCTCCATCTTCAAGAAACCTCATATCTTGGAATAATTCCTCACTCACAGCGGTTCAACAGCTGAACAAGATGCAGGAAGCTAAATTGTCTTATCAACTGCAGAAAAGCCCTTGCTATAGCAACATAAATCTTGAAAACAGGGAAACATGAGAAGCGAGGGGACGAAATAGCTGGTGAGATTTGTACGTATAAATTGAATCCTTCTCACAGTTAGTATCAGGCTTCATACTATCAGTATTGTGACATGTCTCGTATGAAAACGCACGTTGCGTTGCGCTTAAGCTCTGTCTCTGCTTCCAAGAAGTGAAGGTGTTGTTGATGAACCCCGCTACGTACATATCTGCGCTTATCTGTTATCGCAACCCGCTGACCTCGACGACTCCATTGAGTAATTGAACTCGGGGAGCAAGACAACATCAGACTTTAATCTTTGATATACTGTTCCCTAAATTTATACTAAGTTTATCTTGAACTTATCCTAAATTACGCAAGTTATCTTATCATCGAGGGTGAAGGTTCTCGGTCCTCTACCCGCCTCTGGCTGTCTATGGCTTATCAAGCACCAACTCTACTCAGAACATAACAGCATAAAGGGTTTTCAACCTCTGCATCAGCGCTTGTTTCTCGGAGACTTTGCCCAGTCGCCGGCCTTATATCCATGAATTGACCAATTGGGCCAAAGTCAATGAACCTTTGACAGCGTTTACATCAAACATGTGAAGCGAGAACAAAGGCTCAGCTGAATGATTTGTTAACGGTACAAGTGCTCTCAAGTGCAACCATCATGTACAAATACAGCTCAAAGACCAAACAGATTTATTCACGTCAAGACACCCAAATGGTAAAGTCATGTAATATGTATTGACATTGCTCAAACAAGCATCTAATCATAGACTATGGTGGTATCTCAACAACTAAATTTATAGCAACTCTTGCAAGTGGGAGGTAGTCACATCTTCTCAATGTCCCTAGGAGCAGCAGGCTCCTCGTGCTCCTCCGAAATCTTGTTCTCCAGAGCGTTGGGCTGGTAGGCGCCCTTGTACTCAGAAGCCTTGAGCATGTTCCACTTGTCCTCTTCAGCGTCGAGGTGCTTGAAGTTGAACCAGAAAGCAGTACCACCGACGAAAGCGATGACAGCAACGACGACGTAGTTCCAGACGAGGAGAGGGTCGCCAGAGAGTGGGGTGAAGGCCTGGCCGATGGCGGAGGCAAAGGCGGACATGAAGAGGTTGACAGACATGACGAGTGACTTCATGTTGTCGGGGGCCTTGGAGTAGGCGTACTCGTAAGATGTGACGTTGGTGAAGATCTCACCAAGGCCAATGAGGATGTAAGGCAGACACTGAGCCCACACGTTGATGTCGGCGGGAGCACACTTCTCACCATCGGCATCCTTGCCATTGGCATACTTACCGCAGGGGCTCTTTTCGTAGATGTAGTGCTGCATGACAGCCGATGCAACCATGGAGAGGGCTGAGATGATGAAACCAGTTGTCATACGCTTGATGGGGGTGAAGGAGATACCCAGCTTGCGGAGACCAGGGTAAAGAAGGTGATCAATGAGGGGAACCATGATGACAATAGAAATGGGGTTCAGGTTCTGAATGACATCATTGGGGACACCGTTGCGAACCAAGGTGGAAGCCTGCGTGGTCAGGTTACCAGTCATCTGGTTGTAAGCCAGATGGAAGACAGGCAGGTAAAGGAAAACCTTGCAGGCCATCAAACCACGACGGACCTCATCGACCCAGGCATCATCATAAGTCATCCAAGCAGGGCGCTGGTCAACAGGAATCTGAGAGGGCTTGGCGTGCTCCCAGTTAAAGCTGAAGAAAGAGCTGCGCTTGCGGACGTAGAGGAACATGCGCAAGAACTTGGAGAGGACGGAACCAGTGGCAGGCTTGAGCTTGTACTTCTTCTTGTTAAGGGCGAGGACGATGGGAGCGATGAGGAAGAAGATGGTGGGAATGAAGAAGGCGAGCCAGAAAGAATGATACATCTCAACGTAGACCATAGCGATCTGACCGCAGACGGAGCCGATGTTGATAGCGAGGTAGAAGTAGAGGAAGACACGGGTGTTTGTCACGGCAGGATCGACAATGACACGCTCGCCGTTGCGTACCTCGACGCGCATCCTTGTGTCCTCATTCTGGTCAGCGAGGAGAGGAGAGACGTTTGCCTTGAAGAAACCAGTTCCCACGCATAGAACGATGAGACCGACGATGAAGGCGCCGAAAGCAGGATCCTTGCGGACAATGACAGTGGGAGAAGAAGCAGCGACGAGGATGACGTGAGCACATGTAGAGATGGCGATGGCGATGTGAAGGGTGAGGAAACGGCCGAGCTTGGCATCGGCAATCCAGGCACTTCGACAGCGTTAGCAAAAGACAGGCGACGGCGTAGAGAATGAGAGTAAGGGGACTCACCCGACAAGAGGCATGAGATAGGCAAAGAACTGGTTGAACAGGGAAATTCCCTGCGCAGCCTTGGGTCCCATATCAAGCGCACCAGCCTGAGCATCATCAGAGCCAGGATCGAGTGGCGCACCGGTAGTCGAGCCCTTAGGGAGCGCCTGCCCGACGAAGTTTGTGTACAGGACCGCAGAGCCGTAGTATGAGAAGCGCTCACAGGCCTCTATGAAGGCGATGGTGTACATTGCCCACTTGATCTTTCCGGAGACGCGGCGCAGCGTGCGCAGCTCCTCCTCGGTAGGGAGCTCATCGTCCGAGTCGGAGGCGGAGACGGAGCGCTGGCGCGTCACGTCGATGGAGCCCTTGCCGACGACCTGGGGGATGCCGTGCGTCTCTGGGTAGGCGAGACCCGAGTTGGCAATGGCGTCTGTGTCGAGGTGACCTGCGCTGGTCATTTTGACGATTCTTCTGTCAAAAAGAGAGAGAGAGAAGAGGGTTGAGAGGGGGATGAGAGAAGACCTGGCTCTGAGGCGGGGGGATGTGAAGGATAATTATACATGAGACGATTTATCTACGGAAGGACCCAGCAGGTAAGCACTCCATTATGGGTCCCCCTTGATTGCTACCTTCTCAAAAGCGCACAAGTTGACGATCCCAGCTTGAGACAGAAAACCCCAGAGTCGCAGGTTCAAAGTAACCTTACAGAACAGAGTTGTTTAGTGGAGACCGACCTTATCTGCCCGCGGGACCAATGAGGGCGGGACATTTTCAACGACAAAAGTTCCTCGACGGGGTTAGGCCACATGCGGGGATTGGCCCGAGCACTAGTTTGTACGGGATCGGTCCTTTTGCCATGATACCCAACGGGGAAGGTCGACATTCTCGTAACGTCGGCCGAAGGAAGTGGATGTTTGTGCTTCTGTCTTTTGTTCTCGAACATTTGAGATTATAGCATCGTATCTGTTTGACCCAGAGAAGTGGTTTGCCATCAGGGAAGAACCTGGTAAAGGATGTCTAGAATTGCAACAGTGACATTAAACAATGCTTTTAAGTAAAGTACAGTGTTGAAGTGCCTCGGCTTGGACGTCGGATCTGGGCGTCTTCCGGCTCCGAATATTATTACGTCTTGGCTGTGATTGGGGCCGAGCCACCAGCTGCCGACACTGTGGCGTGGCGTCTTCAGCTGCCCATACGCCAAGAGCGCTGAAGGCAATTCGCCTGGCTTGGCTTTACGGTTGGACGTTGATAATTGCCATTAACAAGATCGACGTCGCCTCTCCGTTTTGCAAAGGGAGGAATCGTTGAGTGGTGGCTTGAACGTGTCATCAGGGGTCTTGGCGGTGACATTGGAGTGGAGAGCGTCGCGTGCTTAACAATGACTTTCACCTCTTCACGATCGAATTGAAGCAAGATATGAGAGTAATTCGCATGTCTCATATGCCCATATCTAGATCAGTAATCTCTTATTATTGAAATCCTTCTCTAGTACTCCAAAATTGCCTAATCTCAGCACATCATTCCGACATCTTCTGCTTCAAACCCCAAAGCTCATGTAACGGTAACCTTCCTAAAGTGGTTAAACTGGTTACACCTTCGGGAATACATTGTCCACTATTCCCGGCCTAGCTAAACGAATTTTCACTGCCGCCCGTTGAGATCAAGTGAAGATAGTGGCAATCTATTAATTACACCTTGAATGATACAGTGCACAATACTACCTTGCTCAGAAACTGCATGCAGAGATATCACCTGTCAACGTCCCCAGTCCCCACTGAATTAACATTAACATTTTAAACATCAGACGCACGCATTCCATGTCAAAACCTCGTAAAACGGATCTCGTTACCTCACAGATTCAACACTCAGCTTCCCCTTTTGGCTCTTCTCCAGATAAGCTTGCAAACAAGGTTCTTTTTTTTTCGCGGGGGAACTCTATTTATTATGTAAGAGACCAAATCTGACATTACCCAACCGTTCTTTTAGTAGGTAATTAACGTCTTTCGTCTGCTTCGCGCGTTTAATCAACCTGCCAAGAAAAGACCTACACGCGCGTGGCGTCGGAACTTTTGACGCTGCTCAGCGGCCCCACGGCCTTTTGGAACCCGCCAAGACAACGATTGTAGAACATCTCCCCCCTGTAGTTGCAGACCCGGCCAGAAGTTCCCAGTGCAGAGGACCCTTTGCTTAGCGCCTCGGACTCCCTTGTTTCGCTTCTCCACTTCAGTTTTCCCCAATGGAGTTTCTCCAATTTATCGAGTAATGAGAACGACTTCCCCCAGATTCTTTTTTGGGGTTTGGGCCATGGTGCAAGATACAGTTGAGATATCGTGCTTGACACCTTGTTGTTATCTCGTAATTGAGATGTAGAACGCGGGTTAATTGCTAGTGCAGAGCCGCATGTCGTTCGTTGTCTGGGCCAAGACGGGTACGATAGGCCATTTGCTCGGCGCCGAGTGATAATTCTCCGCTTAGAATCGCACGCAATGTTCACTTGGCGTTCGGGCCTCGGATTTAAATCTCATGATGCATTTCTTGGCTGTCATCTTGGCGCTATCAATCGCGAATGCTACTGAATAGGCAGGTCTGTAGCAACTCTCAGACCTGTCTTATGTTTAAGTACGGATATGGAATCCTCCTGATTACACATGTCAGCATCTCTCAATCCCCGCCGCGTGTCTCCATCCAGGAACTGCTCAACCCCTGGTCTACCTTTATCCCAAGGTGGAATGACCCGCTCAAGGCCCTGGCAAATACGGTAACGAGCCTGCAACGGTCGGCCGCGATTTGCTGCATCATGCTCGGACTGAGCGCGTGATAAGCGGGCTCTAAAATGGGAGATCGACGACGTATGCCTTATCGCGGATGCCAGGTTGCATTTCCTAGCCCTACCGCATGGTCTGATTCTGGCCATCACCAAGCTTAGCTTTACTCGATCTGGTGTTGAAGATCTGGATTAGCCTATTGCAGCTTGCCACTTATCTGTTACATTGCCCTATCGCGGTCGATGCATGTTGATGGATTTTATGGGTGCGTCTGGACTTGCATGGAGGATGATCCTGCAAGCACGGAATTCCGATGCTTTATCACGGACTACACGACGTCTGACCGCAAGAGTCGACTGCTGATGGGTGTCTTGTTATTTGTAAAGAAAAAGAATCAGAGTGCTTGTTATATTTGTGTATGTCTCTGATAGCTGCGTCTTTGATACTTTGCTTGTCTCGTCGCTGCTGGCAGGCTACCATTCGTAATACCCGAGCAATCCCATCGGCTTCCATGTTGACCGTTGTCGATACAACGGCTAGGACAAGGTTGCTGACGGATGAAGGCGCTCTGACTGGTGCGTCTAAGCCATGTGACTTACAGATAGTCTTTATCCCTGCGCGATACCAGACTAACTGCCAACTCTGGCCGGCTTCCCCAGAAAGACTAACCGTTCTGAAATTAGGACTTGCCTTACGGCCATTCGCCGGGTTACCGAACTGGCCTATAAAACACATCCCAATGGGAGCCCGGGAATAGCTTGGTCGTCTATGGCCGATAAATACCGAGATCCAGGATATGACACTGGAGGCCTACTAAGCTTTGAGAGGCTAGGTTCAACGTTGCAGCAGTACTGAGAGATTAAGAAAGCATGTAGCGTAAAAAACACGTTCTACATACGCCCAAGTGCTCCCGAATCCGAAGGCAAATCCTTGTCTTCTGGCAAAACGAGAAGTCTCGTAATATCTCAACAAGACCTCTTATACCAGCATACTTAGTCAAAGACACTTCGCCTCAAGACATGATCCATTTTGGGGAGCTCCAATGGTTGAAAAGGGAATGATGAGAATAAGAGAGAGAGTTCATCTGAGCTTTCAAATAGCTGCCTTGCTCCACACTCACGTACAGTCGAGCTATTTGGATCAATAGCTAGAGTCATTTTGTCCGATAGCTTTATGTATGGCAGGTATCATGCTGAGATGAATCGTCGACACCCTTTTTCTGGTAGAGTCAGAACCTCGCAGGAGAGAACAAGACGCAAGGGCCTTCTATGAACCTGTAAATGAGGCGAGCATGCGGATCATGGTGAGATTTCGGCGGTCATTGACAAATATCTCCAGCAACAGCAGCTTCATCCGGTCCTTGCGCACTTCGATGGAATACTGGCCAGGTTCAATGTTGGACAAGAAGTCACGTCGAAAGGTTTATGGTAAAGAAAATGGACAGTCAGTGGCGAGAACAACCCTACTCTGACATCTTCGCGCCATCGTTATACACAACATCATTTATATAGATCCCCCAAGAATGCACATCTCAAATCAATTAAACTCACGATCAAATTCCGCGACAGGTACCCACTTGTAGAGCTCTAGCGCGGATCATCAGCGGGCGTAGCGCGGAGCATCTCACCCAAGGTTTCTATTGTCGCCAACGCCACATTCGTCTCGACCCAGACAATAGAGGAATGTAACCGTTTTCGTCACACCCGAGGCCGACGATCATTTAAATCTACATCATAGAGATCTAACTTACACTGGAGTTCCGACAAACGCAGATTAGAGCGTGGTTTCGTTGTCTTCGAAAGACTAGAGCTAGATCCCTGCTGGGATCGTTGAAGATATACAGATCTCAGATCAGATCATCTTAACAAGCGCCCGCAATGTACCCTCCATAAAGCTATTGTCAGATCGCCTAATGCTTATTCCAATTCCCTCGACGAAATAGCGCCTTATGAGCAAACTGGCTGAAGTCTACCCAATCGCATCCCCTTACCCCAAGCCACGTCAACGAAATAGGGTTAAGGCCGTACGAGAAACCATGAGAAATATCGCTTGTGCCGACACCAGGATTGCTATCCGATCCCCTGGGTCTGGTTGGAATGCTGAGAGTCTGTATGAATAGCATTGGCATTTCGCCATCTCGACTCTAGACGTGCCGCTTTGGGAATGAGCCCGTACTCTGTGTTTGTATTTATTCTGCGTGGCTTGGAAGGAAATCTGTTGGTTCTGCATTTTTTCTGTTCATTGCGAAAATCATCTCAGTGGTTACTTTTCTTTCTCTCCCTCGCTGACTGCGACTGAACTGTCAGGTTTAAAAGTTACAGCGCATCTTCCCAGAGAGATACTCGTCATGGCGATCAAGGGGGAAGGCCCCTGGGTCATCGGGACGATGTGGGCTTTGACGGCTGTTGCGCTTGTCTTTGTCTTGCTGAGGGCGTATACGAGAATCTTTGTCGTCAAGTCATTCGGCATCGACGACCATGTCTACAACATAGCCTGGGTAAGCTACGACACAATACCGACCTGAACTCTGCTGATGAGCAGTAGATATTCCTCCTCCTCGATACCGTATTCACAACCGTCGCAGTCGACTACGGCGTCGGCCAAGATATGGACGATGTCATCCAGAACAACCCCTCCGACCTAGCCCCCGCGCTCATCTTCGAAGCCGTCAGCCAAAGCTTTGCGATAGTAGGAATGAGTTTGGCGAAATGGTCACTTGGCTTGTTTCTGCTTCGACTCGTGAAGCAGCAATGGCACAAGGTGGCTATTTGGATATCCATGGCGAGTCTGATGTGCGCCTCTATCACTGTCTGCTTTGTGTATTGGCTACAGTGCACTCCGCCGAATTATCTCTGGGATAGGACTATACCTGGTGGGCGATGTACGGTAGACACAGCTCCTGCGTCCATGTTGCTCTGCAGTGAGTACTAAACGTGAGCGTGCGTGGATAGAACTAACGTGAGCAGTTCTTTGTGTCGTGGTGGACTTTTTCCTTGCTGGATTCCCTTGGTTGTTTATCTGGGGTTTGCAGATGAAGATGAAAGAGAAGATCATCATCCTCAGCAGTCTCAGTCTCGGCGTCATGTATGAACAGCTCCTTCGTGTTCTTCAAACCGAGCTAACGAGCCTTTAGTGCCGGAGTGTTTGGAATCAAGAGAACCCTCGAGGTACCAAAGCTAAAGAGCCCCAATCACACCAGTATGTGTTACTTGAGGTATACAGATCATGACTAACATCCATCAGAGGACCCAGTCGGCCTGATCGTCTGGTCCGCCGCCGAAATGACCGTAACAATGATCTGCATCGGCATCCCCGTCTGCAGACCACTTTACAAGAAGTATTTTAGCAAATGGAGTTCTCGCAACAGCAGCAAGTATCAGCAAAACTCTGGCGCATCCTTTCCTCTGCAGACCATCGGTGGAAGTACAAAGTATCCAGCCCAGGTACACAAAAAGGACAGCACGTCTGAAGCTTCTGTGCAAGAGTATGAGCGAAGGGGCAATAGAAGTTCATATAATAAGAATAAGGTGTTTGCGAAGGGAGCGGAGAGGGGATATGGTGAGAATCAGAGCGAGGAGGAGATTCTGGGGCCTGACTTTCGGAGGAGTCAACAGCAGGACATTGAGGGACAATATTATTAATACTTACAGGTGTGTTATATGCAGCAGAGGAACAAAAAGGAAAAGAGTGCATAAGCATAAATAATCGTAGTACACAATTAATACATGAAATGTTAAAAGAATTTGGTAGCAAAAATAGCAAAAGCAAACTCCGGTACAGGGAATCGAACCCTGGGCTCTGCGGTACTGATCCCTCGGAATGTGAGAGCGCGAAATGTTAGCCACTACACCATACCGGATGTTGTTAGAGTTTTGGCTTCTTATTGAACTCCATATAGGGCGCACTCAAGACAGTAAGCTGTTTATCGCCAAACCTAGGGTCAGATTGTCGCTATACGAGCCTGTGACAATATTGACGCTGTGTTGCAATTTGGGACAATCATGGTGGAATTTGGCTACATTTAGCAGGTACAAATGTCTTACATCGCTGTCTCTTCATTTGAAACAGTTAGTAATCAGCTTCTACTACACGATGCTTGAATCCAGGCAAACGAAGGCTGTCGCCGACCAGATGACTTTTCGTTGTCATGCCCAAACGAACCTAGTCACGATTTGTCTCTGTTTACATGCCAATAAGGCTATGTCACAATAAAGTTGTTTATTATGATGATACTCTGTCCGGTTTAAATCAATTCAGAGCAGGTAGAGGTTAATCTTTTAAAGCATCGCATGCCTGGACAAGTGCTGTGCTGGCTCAATTGATCCTCAAGGGCTTATCTCTAGGATACACGACGTCATTGATTAGCATCCACGCAAGCGTCTTCAATCAGGCAAGGTGCACGTCGTCAAGTGGATAGTTGATGGAAATAAATCCGCTACGGCCCGGGATCCTGGGGAAGTCTATCCGTATAAATCCATTAATTATCATGTACACTATAACTCGAATTGTTTTGAAGGGAGGACTCATTCCAGCGACATTGAAAGAGTCAGCCTGAAACCACGCAGTGTGTTTCACTACGCCGCTGATCACGATCTTCGGGCCTTTCAATTAAAATGCCCGGATCAAAACAACTTGGATCAACCCGGGATCAATTAACAGTGAATTCCCCGTAAAAGTCATGCGATAAAGGTTTTCGCACGAGAATAAACGTCGTAATTGCCCGAGAAATATTCGAGATATTGAGTAAAAAGGAATAACAATCAGGGACAGAAAAAAGAAAACCCCGGCTTCCAGGCTCGTGTCAGCACTGCCCTTGAGTCAATGCTCATTTCCCGGCACACTCATTCCAACAATCGAGATCCTTTCGTTCCTCCAAGTAATAGCTACAAGCCTTGCTTTCTCGAGTCAACAAAACAAATCATCAAGGACATCGTTGCCAATTCAAGTCGCCCATTCCAAGCAAGACAAATTCCCCCCTTGGGCATTGAAACCCAACGCGCGGAAGCCATGGCAATTCACTGGGATACCCTGGGATTTTAAGATTGGCAGGTCAGGTACACAGACCATCCCATTGGCAGAATCCTTGGAACCCCCTGTAGAAATGGCCAAGTTGGGCACTGTTTGGGTTGTGCCGTAGACGCAGGGACCAAAGGGCAAAAAAAAACACACAGAGCACAGCCGATTAATATTATTATATCTAGGGGACTGCGCAGGCAAAAGGATGGAAGGGGTTCTTGTTGCATCTCATTCCTTTTGAACGCAGCGGGCGAAGTCTCTAGTCGCTTTTGTGAGAGAAAGCAACCTGTGCAGACCATGGCGCAAAGACTAAGCTTCGCCCAGCTTGAACAAGCTGCACTTCACATCATCCGTCTCATCGCCGACATTCCCGGCCTGGAGAACACCAAACTCGCCGTCATTGGCGATCTGGCTGTCGCAAAGTATCTCTCGCGCCAGAACCGCATAGCAGTACGTCTCCCCTCAATCGCGGCCACTCTCGCGCACCACCAGCTAACAATGAACGTCACAGAGCATCGACCTGGTCATCAGCAAATCCTCCTCCCCCGGCCGCGTCAAGAAAGAAATCGTCGGCCACCCGATCAGTCCCCTCGTCGAAAAGTCCGGCACCGTTCTGTACCGCCACACAAGCGGCTGGGAGATCGAAGTCAAGCTCATCCCCGACTGGCTGAGCCCATACCTCCCCGACTCAGCAAAGCGCGTCCGCGACGTCACCAACGAAGCGACCCTCCCGTACACGTCGCTCGAGGACCTCATCATCTTCAAGATGGACGCCTGCGGGCTGCACGAGAACGACAACAGCAAGCGACGCGATGCCTGCGATGCAGCTGCCCTGTTGGAGCTGGCCTCTGAGCACGGTGCCCTGCGCCTCGACGAGGATAAGACGGAGCGTGCGGAGGAGGCGCTGGGCGATATGGTTGAGTTCTCTGATGAGAAGGACAAGGGCTGGTGGCAGCGCTGTCTGGGCATGGTGAACGACAAGCCGCGCACGCCGCAGGAGATCCTCTCCGACATCGCCGAGCGTCCCCAGACAGCCTCTTCGCGCTCATCCATCCACTCGTCCATCTCGCGCGCTTCATCATACGCCAGCACGACATCTACGCACTCATCTACATCCTCCATCTCCTCGACCGCTACCTGCGACGACAAGTGCCCCAAGTCACCGGCCGAGAAGAACGGACGCCCTCGCAAGATGAGCGTCACCAAGAAGACGTCGCGTCACAAGCGACACACGTCCATTGGCGCGTCTACATCCGTCAGCGCTCTCGACGCGCACATGCACCGTCTTGAGCTCGATCGCCCTGCATCGCCGGGCATTGCTCTCACGAACCGCCTCTAATTTCTTTTTTATTTCTTCTCTCTCGATGTGTTAGCGTTTTGACCTGTAAGCTTGGCTACTTGTACATCATAGGATACCCTCGATTCTTTGTGGTTTAGCGTGTATTTTATTATGTACGAATTGGCGGGACATGTAATTGCAAAAGTTTGGGCCTGGATTTAAAAGTTTTGGAGTTGCGATTGCAAAATGATGGGATTTCAATTCGTGTACATGTTTGGTGGGTTAATTGGATGTATTTAGACCTTCTTTACTCTAGATTTTCTTTGTCAATTAATTGCAAGCGATTTGTCTTATCTTTGTTGCCTCTTCTAATGCGTAGACGTGATGCGACCGTGAGGAATTGACTGACTGTCTTGATCGAACGATTGCTCATTTTTGGAGATTGACCACGTGCTTGCATAACTGTTGCTGTGACGTCGCAGACCAATAACTTTTGCCAAATATTTGTTGATCAAATGATTGTTATTATTTATTCATTTCCATTGACTCTAAGCATTTCCCTCTCGACTTTGCTTGTCGTTGGTATTCGACACGTAAAGTTGACTCATCGTCGAGTCATAGGGTAGCGACGGTGTTTTAAGACAAAACATCACCAGCCAACAGCCATGGGACTGTAAGAGGCAGCATAACACGTGTCTTTCCAAACAACACAGCGACAGCTTACAAGAGCATGATTGCCCGTGAATTGACATTTGTTACTCTCCCTTGGGTCCCCTGGGTTACTCAATCCAATACCAGCGCCATGTGCTTTCACCACTGTCGCGGGGCGTAACCAGCCACCTCGGCACGACACGACACGACGCATTCAAGGAGGCGGCCATAGCTAAAACCTTGACACATGGGGCTTCCGCTGTCGCATCCTAACGCAGGAAACTTGGATCTTGTTTTAATTAAATACATGCCGAAATCCACTCCCGAAAAGCTTGTGACTTGGGGATCCTTGCCTGGAAATAACAGACCGAGGTCGCGTCGATGAGCTTTTGGGCTGGTCGGGCCGCATGCTCGCCTGAAATATGGAGATCCGGCTCTAAGGGTTTCTGATGGGTTATTACCGACCTAAATAACGAGGCGATTGTTGGCACATCACCAGAATTCGTAGGTAAACCAAGATAGCGCTACAAAGTATTACTGGAAGTTCAACCAAGAGGTCGGTTCAGTCATATCGCACACGCATAGATGCACACTCCCTTCAATTAGCGCAAGACGAGCTTCAAGTCGGCATCACTCGGTTGCGTCGATGAGCCCGGGAATGAGCCGGAGATATGGGGCCCGGCAACGGATTAACCCAAACCACTCCGTTCCGCCCCCAGAGGGAATAGAAGGATAATAAAAAAAATAAAAATATATAATAAAAGAAGAAATTATTCTAAAACTATTAAATCTTTATATTAATTTATATAAAGTGTATTAATTTAATTATAAGAGTTTAAAATAATAGAGAATTTAGTAAGATTTATAAAGATCGGTTAATTCTTCTGACCCCCGGCAGTCCGCGTTCAACTGGGTGTCCCGTGTAAGTAGAAACTTGCACCACGCTCAAT
>JAAOAU010001180.1:0-30687 GCA_013186845.1 Fusarium sterilihyphosum
AGTCTGCTTATATCATTGCGCTTGTTTCTATAGTAGATTGGCCATATGTAAAGAGGCATATCCAATTATTCCCTCAGCTCATGTCCTTCGAAACATCATCTCCCCATCTGCAAAAGTCTCATAAGATCCGCAACATCAGCCCTGTTCGCCCGCCCCCCCAAGTGTCCATCCCGATCCATCTGCTCCTTCTTGAACTTCCTCGGCCCCCACAGCTCCGACCCATCAACTTCGACATCCTCAACATCCTCCGGCCCCACCTCCATCCTCCTCATCTTCTTAAGGAGGCTTCCGTAACCCATTTCTAGAAACTCGGCAACGACGTCGGTTGCGACATCGAGGAGCCTGTCACTGCCCACCCCGCGCTCTCGGACATCGGCGCTCCCGTGCCCTGAGGCCGTCGAGAAGACGTAGCCTACCACGATGGGGAGCTGGTCCTCGGAGGGGATGTAGTTGAGGAACCCAGGGCCGACTTCGGCGGTGAGGGCGCGCTTGAGATCGGTGAGGAGGGACCAGGCGATGTGGTGCATGGTGAAGTAGTCGAAGCTAATACGGGGGATCTCGCTGTTGACGACTTGGGCGAGTTGTTCGATGAGACCACTTGGGGATTTTGGTACTGCCGGGAGCTGGGATGTTTTAGCAAAGGACTGCTGTGTAGAAATGTCAGGACTTACTTTGGCCTCCTTGGCCTTTTGCTTCAGGTTCTCTTGTATATGACCCTTTCCGTCCATCATTGCCCTCTTACGTCCCTCCGTCAAGATTTCTTCAACAGTTTCAGTCGTCCAGGGCTTACGTGGATTGTCCACATGGATACGGTCGTCTAATCGCAGAGACACCCAGCCGTCGAACTTGATGTTTGGCGCGTTACCTTTATGCCCAGTAGGCCGCGTGCTCCGCCTGTTTGCTGCCCAGTTGGTGATCGAGACGCCTGAGCAGAGGCAGTAGTTCTTGAAGTAGCCCTCGAGATCCTTGGGTGGATTCCCAACGAAGAAGCACGGGTTCCCTTGATATTCCCAGACCTCTTCAAGATCCTCCCATACTTGACCTTTGGGAATGCGATCCTCTTGTCGGAGGGCTTGATAGAGCTGCGTCGTAGTCATGAGACCACCGCTGGGCGCAACAGTCTTGACACCATTGACATGCAGCATAGATCGCATGTGATGGATCAAAAGACCGCAATGTATGGGGTTCCGATGAAGGAAATGGAATTCAGGAGGACCTTCACCATCGTGAGGCAACATGCCGTACTCCATGTTTGCCTGCCTCATCTCAAAGATAGGATCGTGATTCCATCGCGTCGCCACTTGAAGGACTTGCTTGCGCTCAGCCGTCTGAGGAAGATCGACAAGAGCATTTTGAATCTTCAGACTCTCCTGCTTAAACTGCTCAAACCCACGCCCGACATACGGTCCAAGACGTTGAATAATGTCAAGATACATCTGAAGAGCCCATGATATCCAGAAACGGTTGCTTTCACTCTTTGTCTTGAGTGCAGCGCCCATGCCGCGGATAAGCTCGTCCTCTACGTCACCCTGACCAGGGGGCGTGGTAAGGAAGTGCATATGTGGGAAAATCTCAAACAGGGCCGTCTTGTCCTGATTCCACCTCTCAGTGTTATTTCTGCCCTCGGAACCGAGCCTCTCGTTGTACCAACCGAAGGCGCCGTTGTAGGATGGCATGATAGCGTCACGGCTATGTTTTACGTAGCTGTTGAAAACACCCATGGTGTTTAGATTCAGGATCTTGGCCACGTCGTAAGCCTCAAGGTTACACATGGCGCCTGGGCTTATCCTTTTCTTGTCGATTCCCATCCCCTCGCAAGCTGCCTCGAGGCACTGGTGCGCGAAGATAGTTGTGCCGCCGAACTTGTCTATCAACTTTTTGATGTCCAACTCCATGCTGTGGGCAAACTCAAACGCTGTGTTTGTAGCTAAAGCCACAGCGGCGAGGTCAAGTTCACCACTGGCCCACTTCTCCCAGAGCGAATGGATCTCTTGGCTGAGATAGTCATAGTCGCGGAGAAGAGTGGCGAAAGCGAAGAAGGCGTCTTCCCAGGTGACCTCTTCCTCAACGGTGTATTGAGTCTCAAGTTCAGCAGCAGGAGTAGGCGTGATGTCAGGGGCGTTGAGGAACTCCTCAGAAGGAGTGTAGACGTTGAGGACGTCAAACATGCCCTTGGCGGGGTGGTTTGCCTTGACATCAGTCTTCTTGTCGAGATCCTCTGGCTTGAAAAGGCCAGCTTCCATGATGGGTTTGAGATAGCCACGGACTTTCTCAAGGACCTCGACGAAGTGAGAGTGAGTAGCATCAGAGCGATGATCCCTTCTTGCACCGCTGTCTGCTAGTTTCTGAGAGAATGATCGTCGAACTATGGAATCGTCAGTATCACTAGAACAAACACAATCAGATTTGTTCAACATACCCCATATGCCTCTCTCCAAAGCAATAGCAGTCTTGTGAGGAACTTCAACGGCATTCGTGTCAGCAACATGTTTAGCCATAGCCTCAAAGTCCTTAACTCTGATGATGTATTTTTTTGTGTTTGGGTCCTGCTTCTCTTGCTTTTTCTTGTTCTTAGCTCTACTAGGACCTTTGCCATTTCCATTACCCTTCTTCTTCTTCTTCTTCTTTGCAGCATCAGCAGCGGCTCCTCCAAGTGAAGACTCGGCGTCATAGCCGTGCGCTTTAGCAGTGTTGGCTAGCCATGTTGCTACAGAGTCTGTGTCGGCTTTGTACTGTTGGTAGATGCTCATATATGCTGGGGAAAGCATTTTGATTTTCTTTTCCTTTAAATTTTTGTTCTGTTGATATTTGGTGTTGATGTTGATGTTGACGGGTTGTTTGTTGAGATGTGGACAGCCTCGTTGCTACAACGAAGGTTGGCTAGTAAGTAAGGTACCTAACAAAAAGCAATGCCGATTTCCCCTGAATACGGATTTATTAAAATCCGCATGAGGTCGTATACTTGTCTGACTATCGAAAGCCATGTTTCAAAGGTACCAATCACAATATTCGAGTGTTTTCTTATACAAAATGATAAGAAACCTTCATTTCTAGTGTGTCTCGGCAAATGTATGTGATTTATGAGGGTCACGAACCAGCATCGGCAGTCAGTAATGCCACTCACTGCGTACTCACTCCACCAACTCCGCCTACACCCGGGAATAAACAAGATATAAATAGATCTTGATTACTAGCAGCATCCATCATTCAAAGATCAGATTCACACAAAAACAGCATAAAACATCGACAAGAAACACAGAATCATCCCCCCACGTCAAATGCACGTGAGGAATATGGCCTGCAGTGGCCCGTTGCGCTCTCTCTCTCCCCAACCCACAATCAGATCAGATCACGCCCTCCCCCCCTCACGGATATTCCATCAATCAAAACGTCCAATTCCCAAGATGTCTTCTAGCGTTGTCTCTTCTCTCAGCTCTGTTGCTCCCCCACGCTCTCTTTCAGCATTCCTCTCTGAGTGTTACACCGCAATTGACGGGTGCTATTGGACAGGCTGGACGTGGGGGTTAGAATAGTCAGGCGACTTGTGAACGGACGGTACCTGCTTTTGCGAGGATGATCGCTGTTCTGTTTTCTGTTTGTGGTCTCTTGTGATGGATGGCAGCCTTTACAATATGCTCGACATCTTTGCTTCCATTTCGTAAAGGTGGCGTTTGTGTAACTCTCCGTGTAAGTGCTCTCCCTTCTCAAATGTCCCCTGTGTCCATCCATTGAAACCCTCAATTGCTGCAGAAACCTGCCATGTAGACCCCCACGATCACTTCAGGTCTCTTGACTCGCGTGAGGTCACCGGTTCGGCCCGGAGTCTCTCGGCCGGAGCTCAGCGGATGTCTTTTGTCGTGTCTCTCCCCCGCCTTTTCACCACGTACCCAGGGATCCGGACCTAACCCCCACGCTTTTCGAACCATGCCTCTCTCGAACTCAAGTGCCTGAGCCTGAGCCTGAGCCTGGGCAATGGGCTACCTCATGACGAGGACGCCACTCTTATTATACCTAGTCCTTGGTTGGACATAAAAGAGCAGCTGACGCCAGCCTCTTTGAGCAATGCCTCTTCATCATTCTTCTCACTGCTTTTCTTGTTCTTTACTTGTATAGAGATTGACTGCTTGCACTTATATACTTTACACTTATATCGTACCATATGCCTTCGACACTGCTTGAATCTCCCACCATGGGCTCTCCCAAGGCTTCTCAACTGCGCCTCGGCGATGGCGTATACGTCCCTACCCTTGCCTTCTTCACTCCCGAGGACGAGGTCGATGCTTCAGCTACGGAGAAACACATCATCAAACTTCTCGAGTCAGGAGTAGCTGGTATTGTTGTCCACGGCTCCAACGGAGAATGTGCCCACCTCTCCCCCTCAGAACGAACCACCATCATCCGCGTTGCCAGAGATACCATCTTCCACGAGGGAAGCGGTACTCGTGTTCCTCTCATCGCAGGCTGCGGTGCCCAGAGCACAAGGGAGACAACAGAACTGTGCGAAGACGCCGGCAAGGCTGGTGCCACACACGCCCTGGTCCTACCTCCAAGCTACTACGGCGGACTTCTCCCCGATGATCTAGTCATCCAGCACTACTACGCCGTTGCAGACAAGAGCCCAATTCCTCTTCTGGTGTATAACTTCCCCGGCGCCGCAGCTGGCCGAGACCTCTCATCCGACACGATCCTCAACATCGCTAAGCATCCCAACGTCGTAGGCGTCAAGCTCACATGCGGCAACACCGGAAAGCTCGCCCGCATCGCAGCTGACTGCCCCGAGGGATTCTGGGTCGGAGGCGGCAGCGCAGACTTCATCCTGCAAGGCCACGCTGTCGGTGCCAACGGCACCATCTCAGGCCTCGCAAACCTCTGCCCCAAGGCATGCGTCCGCATCACAGAGCTCGCAGAAGAAGGAAACTGGAAAGAAGCCCGTCAGCTGCAAGCCAAAGTGGCCAAGGCTGACTGGACGGCGATCAAGACTGGATTCGTTGGTGTAAAGGCAGCACTGGGACACTTTTCCGGGTACGGGGGCGAACCTCGACGACCTTGCGTGGCGCCATCTCAAAAGGATCTTGATACTATTGCACAAGGGTTCCAAGAGGTGATGGATCTTGAAGTTGCCCTTTGAAAGAAGAGAAGCAAACAAAAAGCATGTTTTTGGTTCGGGGGGACAAAAGCAGGTTGCATTGGGCGGTGACGACGTTGATGATGACGATACCTGTTATTTCGAAGCAAAGCAAAGCACGGAGATGGTGTTGTGGCGTTGGGCATACACTACCTACACAGCCGTCGATCATACCAGGCTGTTCTGTAGCAATAATTTCTCTGTACATAAATCAAATACCAATTAATGCTTGAAGAATACACCTACACTACAGTACATCCATCCATCAGATGCCTGATTACCCCATGGAAACTACCATTCCCCGCAAAGTGGCCATATTCTTTGTTAATAATCCCACTCCTGTGCAGCAGAAGCCGGTGAGGAAAAAGATGTGTCTCGTGGTCGATTATGCGTAGCCAATGGGGAGTGAAAGATGGTGAGGAGCACGCTGGACATTGCCGCTTTGGGGTGATGATGCTTACACGGGGTGTCGGATGTTCAGCAGGTACAGGATAGTCTATGCTGGATGTGTTTGCCGAGAGGGAGAGACAGGCAGAGGCTCAGATGGGGATTGTCAATCGTGGGGAACCCCGCAGTTGAATCTGGATGTGGAGTAGACGCTGTGAAGGAGCAAGTAAGAGAAGCTGAGTTTGTAATGGTGTTGAAGGCCTCGGAGGGAGCCCGAAGTCTGCAGTGTACCTGTACCTACTGCTACTGCAGCCATGCAAGTTCAAATCAGGTATTTGTACAGTACAGGCTTAGAACCACTGATATACATGCAGACCAATGGAACTGAGCAGGCAGTGAGAACGCACTCACGCCAAGAATCACAAGCAATTCCGTCCATGAGGGGGAACAACATGAACAGGTCATAAGATGAACCCAGAAAATACATGCCAACACTTGCAAAGAGGAGAATGTGGAGAATGGCTACATCACAAAGTGCCCGATGCGTTCGTGTGGAGAAGCGTGGGGGTCTAAAAGCACTCGGTCGGGGCTGAAGCTAAGTTGAGACGGTCAAGAAAAGCGTATGTTGTCGGTGAATTTCGGGCCATTGATGAGCGAGATCATGCCATTGAGTTTGGATCTGTAGTCAAACTGTGCTTCTATGGATTGAGGGAGGGGTCTAGAAATCCGCTGCGTCAAAGTTGCGGATTAAATCGTAGTAAAACTTGACGATGTCCATGTGCGACTCAATCCTGATCCTCTCATCGACCGTGTGGATGTTTTCGGATCCGCGCTGTCGACTCGGTGTCCAGCGGTAAATGTTTGGCGACAAGTCTACAAGCTATTAGCATGTTCTATTCCCTCGACTCATGCAACGATGTACTCACTGAGGTAATGTCTCGTATCAGTGTTGCCGGTCATGATTTCACCAACAGGCACGACCTTGCCGCCGTCGAAAGCAAAGCTGTGCTGAATTGTGCCAGAGAAGATATCCCAGATTGGGCCGCTGGTAGGCGATACGGGTGTTGTGACTGAGTTGCGAATCGCTGTAAGTTTGAGATGGCCGTCGTAGTCGAATCCAGATTTCTTCTGAGACTCTGCATTATCCCCGTAGGCGCTCAGAGTGAGATTGTATTTTTGGATAACGGCGTCAATGTTCTTGACAAACTGCTCCTGTACCTTGTCGAGACTGTCTTGAGGCGCGACACGGTAGTTGACACCTAGGTTGACAACTTCTGGCATAGCGTTGATCTTCTGCCCGCCGCGAATAATATCAACGGCCTGTGTTGTTTGAATAGTGAATCTGGCCATGGGATCAAGATGGATGAGTTCATCCTTCAGCTTCTCCAGATCATCTTTCTTGAGAAGGTCATGGAGTTTGGGGTGCGAGTCTGGAGAATGACGTGCTAAGCAGACAAGGTGGTTGTAGACAGGACTTCCCTTGAGAATAGCAGGTTCATAAGGCTTGGACTCGAGAGCAGAGATGATCTCAGCCATGATACCGATGCCAGTGTGAGGATGGGGAATAGAACTGTGGCCGCCTTTGACACGAAGTTCAGCCCAGATATCAATGGCGCCCTTCTCCTGCACCGAGGGAAGGACATAAAGAGTATCGTCGATGAGCTGAATCCCAGAACCACCCTCGTCCAAGATGAACGGAATACCATTGTCGCCATATCTCTCCGTCAAGAACTCGCCGATCTTAGCAGCGCCTCGAGGACCCGAGCACTCCTCATCGAACCCAAACGCCAAAATCACAGTACGCTTAGGCTGCCATTTCGTCTCAGTGAGCAACGCCTCAATCGCCGACATGAGAGCTGTGAGACTGTTCTTATCATCCGATGCTCCGCGTCCCCAAAGCCACTCTCCATCGAAGTAAGCGTCGAAGGGAGGATGCGTCCATGTTGATGGATCAGGTACAGGAACAACATCTTGATGAGCTGCGAGAAGATAAGGCTTAAGCGAAGAGTCGCTTCCGGTAAATGTGTAGACAAGACCAAACTTATTAATCTTCTCTAGTTTTGCATATTTATGTCTAATAAAACTGGTCAGTAAACGTCTGTGAATTGAGTTCGGTGGCTTACATAGCAGGGTACGTCTTTGCCAGGACATCATGTAAATCATAGAAAGGCGCCCAACGTTCGTCTTTGTCAACATCACCGAGATCGTCATAGCAAATTGACGGAACGCGCACAATTGCTTGGTGACGCTTCACCTGCTTATTAAAAGCATCTTTCGAGCCGAAGAGTTCATTCGCTGAGGGGAGACCATCGTTTCCAGGTGAGAGCACAGGCGGCAGATCGCACTTAAAGTCATGCTCATTCTGACCAATTGGCTTTTGAGCTCCGAAAGGACCGAGACTGAAGCCTGAAGCTCCAGCTACAGTTGCCAAGACCGCGAGAGACTTGCGCACCATTTTGAAGGTATTTGGTGCAGAATTGGAGATGTCGAGGGAGGATTTGTAAGGTGAAACGGGCGGGGAATAAAGACATGGTGATGGAGTCGGTAGGTAGCACGACATCGGCGCCGAAGCCGAGGCCGGACCCGGTTCAAGATAACGGGTGCTAAAAGTGTTCCCGATGAGGAAGTTGGGACAAAAGGACTTTTGATTGAGGATGTTCGGGGGCAGGGATAGAATTGTGTTGATCAATGGGTTCGTTGTTATTCCCGGGAGTATATGGGGGATTTTCTTTGTTTTTTTCGGGTATAGTATACATCATAACATGTACATAATGTGAATTGCAGAATTCATGAATCCGACACTGCCCCTCGACAATACCTGGGCTCCCGTCTCCGTTTGTTTACGGTGGTGAGCAGGCGGTTGAGACTGGTTTGAAGGTTTGGATTGCTTATTAAAATAGAAGAACCCGTCTCAACCGCCTGCCTTTCAGGTACAAGAGACCTTGGTGAATTGCAGAATTCAGTGAATCATCGATTCCCCTCCCCAATACCTGGGCTCTCGTCTCGGCATGCTTACGGTGGTGAGCATGCGGTTGAGACCGGCCTGAAGGTTTGGATTGTTTATTGAAATAGAAGAACCCGTTTTTGGCGGCCGAGCCTGGTTGAGACTGGTTTGAAGGTTTGGGTTGTTTATTAAAATAGAAGAACCCGTTTTTGGCACCTTTTCTTAGGTCGCCTGGGACTGGCTGCACCGCTTCAGGCTGCGTGGTAGCCGCAGCTATTGCTGGGTCAAATCCTTTGCAGACGACTTAGCTGTCCGAAACGGTCCTGTAAGCCGCAGAGTCGGGTAGATTTTCTTCAAGTGTAGATGAGATGGAGGGATAGGTTGAGGGATCCTAGACAGTAATAGTAGTTAGCCAGTGTAGCACAGACGGGCTCAGTCAGAACGAACCTCCGGAGGATATCGACCACATCTCATATGGTGGCCCGGGCAGCTGGCGCCTCCTTGTTTGGAGGCCCAGCTGATCACCGGCACCACCGTCACCCTTAAGGGGATGGAGGACGTTGGGTAGATGAGATGGAGGGATAGGTAGAGGGATCCTAGTTAGCAACAGTAGTTAGCTAGTGTGGTATAGACGGCTGAGTCAGAACGAACCTCTCCAGGATATCGACCTCATCTCATATGGTGGCCCGGGCAGCTGGCGCCTCCTAGTTTGAAGGCCCAGCTGATTCACCGGCACCATCACCACCCCTGCGATCCTCAAGTCTCTTCCCCAGCCATGCCTCGAAGGCGGCGAACTGCGGAATCTTGTTCCACTTGTTGCAAAACACCTTCAGTTCAGCGTAATGCTCACCAAGCCAGGCCTTCTCCCTTTCAATCCCGCGTTTAGACATAGGCTGCATAAGGACCAGTTCTGATGCCAGCTTCGAATAACAAATGGGGCAGAGGTAAGGGGGTATCTCGCCCGCCTGACGAGGCCCCCTTACACCCTGCATGAGGCAGGCGTAGTAAGTGCAGTTTTGCAGCCCGAAACAATGAGCAACTTCCCGAGACACAGCAACGAGAACTCGTGCGAACCATAGGTTTGAGAGATCCTCCATTGAAGATGGCTGACCAGCTTGGTTGGCGGCTTGGATCGCAAGACTGAGCGCAGAGTCACCGGGCGGTTTCCCAAAAGCCTTGAAGGCGAGGTGGTTTCGAGTCGCCGAGTCTTTGTTCTTGTCTAGTACTTGACATCTTGCATCAACGTAGGCCTTACAGTGGCTGGATGGCCACCTGTGCAGCCGGTCAACGCCAGCCAGCCCATCTAAAGAAGGATTGTAGCGAAATGTCGACACGATCGCAATTCCGTCTGCTGCCCAGAATCGGTCTGTTAGGTACGCCCCCTCGTCCTCGTCGTAGATATCATGGTTCACCACCAACACCACTGAATGAGCGGGGTGGACTTTGATTCGTACGAGAGCAGTCCTCAAGTCAGAAACGTTGAGCTGCATCCTTGACAGCCCGTCTGGCGATGGGCGGTGTCGAATTTCAAAAGTGTAGCGATCGTCTCTAACTATGAAACCAACCACTGATCGTGGCGGAGTGTCCGCAAAGTGGACTCGCTTTCGTCCTTGGATGGGTAAAAAGTCTGCAGTGCCGGAGTAATGGGTGACTTGCATCGTCGTGAAGAAGGCGCGGAGGTAAGCGGCCAGTTGATTTTTCATTTTCAAAAGCCATGTCCATCTCTCAGGGCCTTGGGGGAAGCCTTGAGGTAGGACAGGCTGCGTCCAACTTTTATCTCGGCGGGCAGTAGCTTCATGCTCGGCGGGCCGTACACGAAGACTTTCTGCTTGCTTGATATTTCCTGGCAGCGCTTTTGGGTAGTCTCCATGGCGAACCAGTCCTTGCTGGACTGACCCTGCTCCATTGGATCCTCAGCGAGGTGGTCACCAGGTAGGACTAAGGGTCCTGGAAATACGTGCTCATCAAATGCACCGTCTTCCTTGGCTAGGTATGCCCTTGCTAGTCTACCAGTCTTAGACATGGCGAGTGTCCTCTCTTCGGGAGGTGGTCGGACGAATCCTAAGTTTACTGCCGCAGGGCTGCAGTCCACGTATGTGGTCTGATGGTCGCACATTCTGACGAGCAGGGTGATGAGAAAGGAGAGGAGGAGAGGGAGAGAAAGGTGTATCAAAGGGAAGAGGGGATTTATGGTAAAGGGAAAAACTGGCAATAGCCGAGACAACTCTAGGAGACTGGTTCAGAAAATGAAGAGATGGCCTGTAGGATGGAGAGGAAAGAGTAAGCAATCGTTCTGAAATTTATCACAGGCCTCAAGTAGGATCGCCAGACTTCTTTTTTCGAAAGTCTTTTTTCCTGGCTGAGGATTCTATCACTTACCTTGAATAATGAAGGGCAAGCGCGAGGTTTTCTGAGAATCTTTGCAATGTTTGTAAACTTTTTGTGATAAGGGAGAGTGAGGTTGAGGAGAAAGAAGATGGATGCGAGATGGAGGGAGGCGGGGCACTGGCAAGTTCATGCAGAGCGAAGAAGGTCGGTGCCTCAGGCGGAGGGCAACAATAACAGCTAGACTCCGTTGACCTGCAAAACAGTTGGGTACTAGCCTAGGAGAGCCTATAATTGTATTCTTTTGGACTGGATAGTGCAGTGATTGTCCTTGGGAAGCGAGTGTCAATGTCGCATTGTACAGCATGAACACTCCTTTCTCATTACATCTGTCAGATGTCAAGGAGGTCAACAAGATAAGTGCATGCATTCTAGTCCCTTGGTGATCTTGAGTTTTCCGTACTGTTCCTGGAGGTACCTCGTTGACAATTTCACAGCCATGCTGCTCCTTCGTCCAATTCATAATCTCACCAAAGACATCACAATAGGGGAGAATAAACACAGCTCCCTTTTCACAAAGTACTAGCACATAATGAACTATGCTCTTTGACACTCACTTCTTTGACATATTGTTCAAAGAGTTCTTTTACCGTCATTGTGTTCTGCCGCTTAGTCCACCTGTTCACCATGCCGACCCCTTGTTCGCATGCCATTGTTCACTCTAGCCATTCAAAACATTTCCCACTGCTGACATCTTGATGGCGTCTAGGTATTCCAGGATGAACATTTAAACAACGACATGCCTTCATTTTCATATATCTCTTATGCATACTTCAGTTCAAGCACCCATTGCAAATCACTTCAATCTTATGCTACAAATATAAATTCCTTGTTCCAAGCCTTAGGAGCCACTACATACTCCAACTATCATACTAGAACACTTACTGTCAGTTCAAAGACCCTATTCTATACTCCCACGATCCTCCCTAACATTGTCAGAATCAAGATATCCCCTCCAATAGTACACCATGCCTCCTCGTTTCCACTCCCTCCCGCCCGAGATCCAGGACATGATCCTACAAGACGTCTCCCGAGAACCTTCAACCGCTGTATACGCCGCCGTCTGCAAAGCTTGGCAGCATTTTTTCGAGCAGAAAAACTTCAGGTCCCTCGCCATCGCTCAACACGATATGTTTAATTTCCGCGGAATCGTTACCCCACGACGTCAACGGTTCGTCAAGCACATCTGGTACCGAATAATTCTTCCAATACATTCCGGTCCACAGGATAATCCTGGAAGAAAGACCGCCGAAGATGACAGTGTGCTGTGGGGAGCAGACAAACGGTTTACCGATAGTATCTTCAGATTGTGGGATATCATTTCTCGATGGGAGCCGGAAAATAGAATCACCCTTGAGCTCAGTGCTTTTTCATATGATGATTGGGACCATATTACGGTGCATGAGCGGGCTTTCGAACGAGACCTTGCAGCATACAAGGCTCACAAGAAGTCAGAGTCCAGAGAACCTTACCGTTATGACAATCCTCAAGGACCCTACGTTGAACAGTACAGCCTTTGGGGTTTGCCGAACGCGGGTTGGAGGCACCGTAATAACTGGGAGGTTGTGACGTATGATCTTTTGGGCTGGAAGGACATCGAGTTCGTCACGGCTGCCGAGAACGACCTTGTTTCAAGATACTTCATAGAGGAAGATGCCATACTCCCTTTTGTCCCTATTGTTTCCAAATTCCTCATCCGCAACACGCAATTTCGTCAATTCTGGCCGCAAACTCTCTGCCAAATATTTGAAAGTTTCGATAACATAGAAGACATAACCATCGAGCGATGGGCCTCTTCCACACCCTATAGGGAATCACAATGGATCGAACATGCCGCCAAACCTTTTGCCGAGGAGCTCCCAATCACGGTCAAGAAATTACTCATCCAGGGGGAGAAATGCGCGGTGCTGCATAACTGGAAAAGAAGTCAACTTGTGAACAGAAAAGCTCTAGCAAAGGATCTACGTCAATGGTCCAAAAACCTAGAGCACATGTCTGTGGTGGACATCATTGACGCCAGGCATTTCCTTGATATATTCCATATCTATGTCACAGATGAAGACCTAGATACGTTGATTCGATGGCCTTATCTTAAGACTCTCACGCTATCAACAGATTTATTCAAGACGCAAAAGCGAAGAAAGATAGAGAAGTTGCTCTGCTGGGCCGCGAGAGCAGCACGAAAGATGCCCAAGCTTGAAACATTCGAAATCAGGAGCAGCAGAGACCCTCAATGCTTGTTCCGGTACAATGTAGTCGAAGCTAGAGCAGAGATAACGTGGTCGGGGCCAGTTGTCGATAGTACCAGCATCATGAGGGAGTGGGAGAAGACATCTGCTTGGAGAAACAATGTTGGCGTAGTGAATGACTTCTGAGTATACACGGACGGGAATACATTTACAAGGTTACAATGGTTGTTTCGAAGCATTGAATCGTTTCATGATACTCATCACATTTTGCAAAATAGTTTAGATAAAAAGAATAATGATAATTGATCGCATATCTTAAGCCAGACTAGCCAACTCCGTATGATAACTATACAGTGGCAAAATCATCACGAACGCCGCGTATGCATCCAGTGCTTACACAAATAAGTCTCATGTAGCCCTTCTTTACCCTAAACATCAATCTGCTCAACCCGGGAATCCTCTCCAGAGTGAGACTCGCTATTTCTACCCTTGTCATTTCCATGGAAGGCGGCCTCGTCTCTCTGGTCACGAGTGATGTATCCAGGTGGAACCCATCTATGACTGTTCCAGGGCTTAAGACCCTTCTGGCCATACATGAGATCGACATTCTCCAAAGAGAGTTTTCGAGATTCGAAGAGGAAGAACCAGACGAGAAGAGCGGCGGCTATGTTCGCTGCAACGAGGACGAAACCGAACGCATAGTTAATAGCATCGGTTGCGATGGGAGAGAGGAAAGCAATCATGACTGTTAAAGTTGTTAGAGAAGAGTATCTCACCAGGAAAGAGGTGTTACTTACAATTGCCAAGCCAGTTACCGGCAGTAGCGATAGAGGCTTGTTTCGCACGAGTACGCAGAGGGAAGGTCTCTCCTATGACGACCCAAGCCATGGGACCCCAGGTACTGGCGAAAGACGCGATAAACATGCACGCACAGACAATAAGAACGATACCGACGGTGCTGTTGCCCACGGGGTTGATAGCTGTACCGATTGAGGCAAAGACACACAACCAAGCAGCTTGCCAGATGGCACCAATGAACAGAGGCCAACGACGTCCAAATCTCTCAACGAACCAAAGACCCGCGAAAGTAGTAGCAACATTGACAGCACCCAAGATGAGTTGCGTCTGGATAGGGTCCTCAATTCCAGCAGACTTGAAGATGGTAGCTCCGTAATAGAAGAAGTAGTTGACACCGGTCCACTGCTGAAGGAAGTGGATGAAAAAGCCGAGGAGAGTACGCCAGAGAAGCTTGGGAACTGAGCTCCTAGGGTCGAAGCACTCGAGCCAGCCTCCCTGGCCGACTTGCTTCTCCTTCTCAAGGATGCCTCGCATTTCTCTCAGATCGTCCTGCACGAGAGGGTTTTCAAGGTTACCCTTCATACCGCGAAGACGTCCTAGTGAGATCTGAGCGCCCTCCCAGTCGCCCTTGGAAGCGAGCCATCGAGGAGACTCGGGGACAACCAGGATACCCAGACCGAGAGGTAGAGAGAAGCCAATGCCGAGGCCAATGACGATTCTCCAAGATTCGTCCTTGTGGTCGATGTTCTTGAGACCGAGACAAACAATGTTGGAAACCAGGATACCGATCGTGATCATGAGTTGGTAGGAAGCGACGACAGCACCACGGATTTCGCGAGGGGCGCATTCTGACTGGAACATGGGAACTCCGACGGAAAGGTTACCAACACCAAGACCAGCAACGAATCGACCAATCATCATATGAACCCACGAATACATCGCCGTGATCTGAATGACATTACCAATAATGAACAAGGCGACTCCGAAGGTCATGCTCTTGCGGCGACCCCACCAATCAGATGTGCTGAAATGCTGTCAGTTGCTTGTTGTATTGGGCTGCGCGAGGGTCAAGGAGACGTACTAGGCACCAGATAAAGCACCGATCAAACTTCCGATACTCATGAGACTGACCATGGTCGACTGAATGATGGGCTCAAATTTCTTTTCCCTTGTATCAGGGTCGAAACCGGTTGCGAAGCGCATGATAAAGTCTTTGAAGAGGAGCATAGAACTAATCTGCCCAGTATCGTAACCGAAAAGGAATCCACCGATGGACGTGATGACACCCAAGAGGATGGCCTCGATGCCGCAGTCGGCGCCATTGACCTTGATAGACCTGGGAGTGTTAGCTGAGGTCGAAGCTGGGTATAGAGGGAGGATAGTAGACATACCTATGACCAAGCATGGTTACAACGGTGTACGACTGTGTCGCGGGTGTAATGAGAAAAGGAAATACAGTAAAACTAGAATAATAAAGATCTATTTCAAAAAGGCATAGAAAAAAAAGGAGGGAAGACGAGGTCTTTTATTCTTCAAATACCAAGACCAAAACCAAGACCAAGACCTGGGGTATATAAAAGAAAAAGAAAAACAGAAACGGCCCTGCCTGCCCCATAAGACTCTTAGGTACAGTACAGGTCAACAGTCGGGGGTCCCGACAGGACAGGGCATGTCTTTCCGTTCCGCGATGGATGATGATGATGATGGAGAAGACGAAACGAGATGGGGGCGGGCATCATTTACTAAACTTGGCAGTCGTCATGGGGAAGTTCAAGTCAAGCCAAGCCAAGGCCCGTTTCTCTGAAGAGACAGAGGCAGAGAGACAGGTGCAGATCACCTCACACTTACAGCACACCAAGACTCACTAACTAGAGATGCGCATGGCATGGCATTGCAGACAAACAGAGCGTGGAGAGGTCCATGTTGCTTATTAGTCTCTAACGAGGTTTGACGATAAAGGGCCGATGTCAGTGGCGTTGCTCTAATCCTTCATCATCTGGGGTTTCTCCAGTATCTTTCTCCTCTGTCTCTCTCCATCTCCATCTCTGCTGGCCTCAGAACCTGAACCTGAACCGCAACAAGGCGAGCGAGTACAGTAACGGGCCCTGGGGGGGTAACGAGTCAGTGTGAAGTGGATCATCAATGATTGGATTTCTGGAAGAATGTGGATGCGAATAACCCCTTGGCATGGGGTACACCCCCGAAACTTGGCGACAATTTAGGTACTTACAGTGGATGCTGCTCTCTAATTTTCTTGGTGTTGTTAGTAGAGTTTGGGCCTATGACGTAGCGTCCAAGGCACCGCAAGGTAAGCTTAAACCGCCATGGGTGCCAGCCCCATTTTGGAGGATGGGCATTGGTCAGTCTCTGGGCTTACGGCATCGTTCTCGGTGCGACTTGGACTACGACCCGACGATCACTGCACGTTACACATTTCACGACACGTTCTCTACACTGTGACAGAAGAGACAGACGTTGGAGAAAAAACCTTGATTGTGTAGCGAATTCTGGGGTTGTTCTTGCGGAGAATCTCCAACGTCAACTCCCCATACTCTCTCACCCACAGTCGCAATCACAATCACACTCACACTCTCTACTCGCCTATCCTTGGCTCAAGTTGCATTCATCGCCAAGTCCAGTGGGTCATCGAAACGATTCCTTGGCTCTGACACCAAGTACCGGCATATCACTTCCATCTTTTCCAAACCCAGCACTAACTACTAACCAAAAAAACTCTTTCAGCTCGTTGTAATTCTCTTCCCTCCAACGTGATCTTGCCTACAGTCCCCCAGCTCGTGAAATAGGCACCCCCAACTTCTCTCCTCCGGACCCGCGTTTTCATTTCGGAAGACTCCTCCAGGACCCACCCGGAGCCGTGGAGAGCCGGCCGTTTACTCGGAGCTTCATGCCTGTCGCTGGAGAACGGACAGTCCATCTTGCACCGAAGTAAACGGCCCTTTTTCCCAGCATGTATACTTGTCAAAATATCTCAGTGCCCCTATTTTTTCTTGTCTTCCCCGGGCGAATGGACGCATCGAATCCCCCACGGATACAGTGAGAGATTATCTGGGGACTCCTCATTCCCAACTCCGCGTTCAGGTACCCAGAATGGCGGAGATGGTTGCATATGGAGCATTGTATGAGAATTTGTGAAACACCAGCTGACTCTGTGAACGGACCCTATAAACGGCCGTAATTCGGCGATGCAGAACATGAACGTGCTTGAATAGTCGAGATATATCCCGTATTATCCTCTTCAAACATCCGACTTTTGTAGAACTATGAAGGATTCTTCTCGCGTATGTCTTCCGAGCTGGACTTTTTTTCTCGAGACCTAAGGTCAGTGCAAACTCGGTGAGTGTTGGTACATAAAATTGCCAAGAAACTCAGAAAAGAACGCATGACCCAACTCGCAAATGGGGCTCATTCGATTTGTTGGATCATGGGAAATGTTCGACTACCCCTTTGATTGAAATGCAGAAGATGGCCAAGACATTGGTGGAGAAAGGGATGCAGAACTTTGTGAATAAGGGGTGATGTGATAGATGTGAGTTATCAGCCAACCCCAACTCAGCGTTGCAACCTCTCACAACTCTATCTCTGAACCACATTTACGAGATAACCTATCACTTTCCAATACCTGAAGCTTTAGACAAGCTATCGTGCCATTGAGTGATCAGCTCGTCCAAGTTCCACTATATCTTGCACCATATTCCCGTGAAATCTATGTACATCAGTGATACCGCCCAAGCTTTTGGTCACACGGTTTCGCAAGGCGAATCCATGAGCATAAGCGCCCGTATATCGTTTCTCTACGAATCGGAATGTATAGCCACTATCCCTTGTTAGCATTTATGTTGATATCTGTTGTCCTATCTTTCGATATCTTGTAGCACGAGACTAATGCATCACGCCTTTATTCGCGGTTATCTCCCGCGCTACTCCGTAATATCAACTAAAGCTCGGGAAGCTGAATTGGGCAATCTCCGATAGCTAGTCTAGTTGCCTCATTGTGTGGATGAGTTCGAACTTTGAATCATTCTGTAGAGACGACCAGCCTCAGATGCTGGCCAACTCAGCAGGTATCAGCTTACGGGTTTGCGTTGTAGATCAGGCTCTGCCAAGGCCGCCGAAACAAAATCCGTCACTAGTAGAGTTATGTAAAATGAGTATAACATCTGTAAATAGTAAATAGTCGATATGATCCAGGCGATAACGAGGTTAATGTAAAATCATTTCCGATAACTGGGGCGTAGGGTAGGCCAAATACTGGATACAAATCTCAAATCAATATTTCTTTTGGTCACTACTATTCATAGACATGTATTACCATTTAATTTTAGATCAATAGGATATAGATTTGTTGCAATAAATGGCTTAAAAATATTTCAGTTGGTATATTTCATAAACTGTAAGTTTAAAGTAACTACAACTAACAATCTTCTCTCCAAGTCTTGATAGAAGTATTATCAAGTCCACTATCTCCAGCGTCTTCCCACCCAAGCTAAGGAGGGGCCTAAGACAGAGCCCAACCAGCCTATATTGACTGTGATATGTCGGAAAGCTCTTTAGGGGACCAAAGGAGCTTAGGCTGTTATTGTCGAAAGTCTCTATTTAGACTCCTCGCCCGCGAAGCTAAGTTCTGTCTTCCAAGCCACAGGTCTCAATTGCATTGTGATATGAGGATCTTTATATCGCACTGACATATCACGCCTCACTTATCACTCTCACGAAGAAGAATACTAAAATACAATGCAATTCAACTCCTTTAACTAAAGTCGTGCTTTCGACTGATGAACTATCATACAATGACTATGCGTGTCATTCTGGGTATCGTTTTCATAACTCATTACTCCCCCTAGTCGACCACCTTCAACATCTCGTACGCCTTGTGGCTGATCGCCTTCTGCACGATCTTGAGAGGCGTCATCTTCACCTTCTTCGTCTTCTGGGTGACGTTGCCCTTGTCGTCCTTCTCGACAACAACCTCCTCCTCCTCCTCCTCCTCAAAACCACCTCCCTCCAAAAACACCTTCAGCAAGCCCTGCGAGTATCCGCTGACGAGGCATGTTCCATCCTCATCAGCCTCGACGGGCTTGGGCGCCGTTGGGTCACCACCGCTTCCGGTGTAGCCTGCTCGTCCGCCAGCGAGGTTCCAGAAGACAAGCTCGGGGAGTTCGTAACCCGCCTCTTCGAACTTGGCCTTGATACGTTCGAAGGAGGTAGACCAGTTTGAGCTTGAGGGACTCTTGGAATCCCACTTCCGGTAGTAGTGGGAGTTGAAGTTGCTCGCTTGGTTGAACTGCATGTCGCTGAAGACAAAGACACGCTTGATCATGTCCTCCTGCTTAAGCTTGTTCTCGATTGCCATGGGGAGAATCAAGTCCTCAAAGACAGAGACGAAGTTGGTGCTCATGCTCCAGTCCGATCTGTGCATGGCCCAGTACTTCTCCCTCAGAGTCTTGGTCAGGTCGACTTCCTCAACTCTGGGGTGCTCGCTGAAGGTGATGAAGGTGCCGGCGAAAGGGGGCTTGGCGACCTCTGCGAGGAGGAGAGACAGGCCGATGGCGGAATCAAGGGGCGTGGTCTCATCTCTGAAGACAGGGCTGTTCATGCTGCCAGATACATCACAGACCGCGATGCAGGAGTCCATTGTGCCTGAGTCCTTGATTCTCTTGACGAGAGTGTTCCACTGGCCATCAAGTACCTTGGCCTCAATCTGCGCGACCTTCTGATCAAGAAGTGAGTTGGCCCCGGTTCGACCAGCCGAACTGCCCATTCGAACCTTTCGGATCAATGTAGAGGGGAGAAGAGTAGCTCCAGAGATGTTGGCCTTTCCTTCAGCAACCTTGTCAAGATACTTGTCGAAGCGCTCGGCATCCTTCTCGATGAACAGCTTAGAGTACTGGTTCATAGCGAGGGAGGGGACTCGGTCATACTTGATGTTTTCGTACTTCTTGTCGGTGATGTCTCGCTCGACGATCTCGAGCTGCTTTCGGAGGGCAGATGTATCCTTGCGGTATTGCTCACGGGCGAATCGAAGATACTTCTCGTGGTCGTCTCTTGGGCTGAGCATGGGGTGGTAGATGGACGCTCGGGGGTACAGGATCTCGGAGATGGTGCTGACGATGAAGGTGTGTCTGTCGTGGAAGTGATCGGAAGAAGGAGCCCATTTGCCACACAGCGAGATAGAGCGCTTGGCCTTTTCGTCTCCTTGGAGGGCTAGGATGTCCTTTTTCAGCTGTTCCGCGAACAGCCGGGCAATGGTGAGATGTAGAGCGCGGTAGACAGGGTCTGTCTCAAAGAGGACCCGGGCGGTCTCATGGCGGTTCTCTCTGGTTTCTCGTCTGAGTTCCTTGGGGTCGACCTCGCGAGTCTGCTCTCTCATCTCCTGTCTAGTTGAGTGAGATCCTTGGCCACGGCCTCGGCCACGACCGCGGCCGCGACCTCTTCCACCTATCATGCCTCCATGGTGATTTCCCCGGAGTCTGCGGCCGTCGCGATGACGAGGCTTCTTGATACTCTTGCCGCGGAGGATGCCAGGGTTCTCGGTGTTGAGGACCTCCTTGGGGTCATCGATGACAGTAAGCTTGTCGTTAGCTGCGATGGCCAGGATATTAAGCATATCCTTCCAGTAGCCATGGGCCACTCCATTCTTCACGTCGAACTTGGTAGAGTCGTCATCGTTCTCTCCCTCAACGAGAACAAGGTCGTCGTCTTCCTTCTTCTCGGCCTTCTTGTTGATGACCGGGCGGCTCAGCCAGCAGAGGTTGGCGACGAGGGTCAAAGGGTGGTTCTGTGCCAACCAACCGGCACAGCGGTAGAATACAGTACGAGAGCTCTTGCCCAAATGGATGGAGCGAGCGTTGAAGATGATTCTGAGAGTAGCAAGGGGGTTCTCATCCCAAGCTCGGGTAAGGAGATCCTTCAGGCGAGGACCAGAGACAACTTCCTCGAGTTCCTGGAAGAGATCAACAAGGGCGTCCTGGCTAGATCGATATGAGAGATCGCCGTTCTCCGTGAACAGCATGTTTTCGAGGTTTCGAGATGGCTTCTCGTTGTCGTAGTTGATGAGGCCCTCCATGAAAGGGTTGGACTGGACAGGCTGGGCTTCTTCCACTTCCATCTCCTGGGTAGGAGAAGACCCTCGCATAGTGTCAGTGTCTTGAGATGCATGATTCGAAAGCTTGGCAGCCTTCATGGCCTGACGGATCTCGGCAGAGGTCGAGTCGGAGACGAGAGTGAAGGTCTCGGACTCATCAGCGTCAGCGTCAGCCATGGCAGCAAAATGAGCCTCACGCTGATCGTGCAAGAGAGATGGCTTGTGTCGACCGGCGATCATCTGACGAATACATTCTTCAAACTCAGCCTGTGGCAGTCGAAGGGCATCGTCGAAGGGGAAGAGAACAGGGGAGGATGACTTGAGAAACCAAGGCAGATCTGATTCCGATGAAGACGCCATGATGTTTGATGCCAAGCGGAAGCCAGTTGTAGAAGAGATGAAAAGAAAAGAACGTGGACGTAAGAAGAGGTGTGATCTTATATAAAGGTAAGGTGGGATACCAGAAAGTAACTTTTTCGTGTGTCGTTTTGTGTTTGGGTTAGGACTGAGCTGAGTGGCAGAAATCGGTCAGTGAGTCAGATACTCCCTCTTAGGTTTCTTGCTGAAGGAGACGGGAACCTTTTTTTACAGTGATTCATCCTCTGAAATGTAGGCCTGGAGGGCTGTACTGGTTGCATGCGGCTGAAGCTTGGAGCTTTGGATGCCTGGAGGCTGAGCTAGACAAGGAAGTCTGTCCACATCGAACAGTGTACAATTTGGAAATCGCCGAATAATATGAACTGATCAGAATTTATACCTGAGACTCAAATGTGACTGGTCAGAAAATCATTGGTTCTGCAGCTCTAATTCTCATCATCTGTGTTGGTCCAACATGTCGTTGTCTCTGAATACCCCTGTAACTGACGTCTACAACCCATGTCCTGGGACCTCAACAGGGGTCTTTTGCGGGGGGCAAGGGTGCTAAAACTGGCCGCTTGACTCACCCGGGAGCTAACGTATGGGCCATCATCTCTCTCCCGTCTCTCTTAGTCGCAGAACCTCCTCTGATTTCTCTATAGCAAGCCTGCTAACATTATGTTCCTCGAAACCGGGCTCAAATGCATCCAAGAGCCTCCCATTACCTTCAAGTGTATCACTCTGACGAATATAGGGATTCTCAACACATCCCTCATCTTCTTCAAATGGGTTCTCACCGTCTTGATACATGAAGCTGGTCACCTCCCGGCTAACATCCATCATCACAGCGCCATGAACCCTCGCAACTCGGACGTCAACGCGAATAACTATCTTGGGCTGGTTTTCTGCGTCCCGCTCGCGCCAACCCAGCTTCTCGCGCATGTCGTGCACCAAGCTGTGATAGTCGCCACTATCGGGCATGAAGATCAAGAAGCTCAGCTCAACAGACTCCAGGGTTGGGGGTAAAGCTCCAAGAAATTTTATGACGTTGTCTTTTTTGACGATGAATCGACAGAGGCCGAAATGTCGAAGTTTGTGCCAGTCGTTAACAGGGAAGATGCTTTGCAAAGGAACAAAGTGGTCTACATCCTCCCCATCAGAGTCGTCAGAGTCATAGAAGTCGTCAACATAAACAACATTAGTGAGTAGGCAGAAATGTTGAATATCTCTCGCCATGGAAAGTGTACTCCGCAAATGGTTACTTCGAAAAGAGCACCAGTTCATGTTACACTGGTTACCGCAGTGTAGGGAGAGGTCAAGGCTCGCGAACCCAGGATGACTTAGGATGGTCTTCAAGTCTTTGATCTCGCTGTTCTCGGCGTCGTCGAATATACGACAACTGATCCCTGTCCGAAGCTGATTGGTGTCAATAGCCAAGTCGGCAAATTTACTCTCTGGATTCTCCCGTAGGTGTTGGGCAACGATGCGACTGACGAGACAATAGCCGCGCCATTTATCCTTCTCCGAGCGTTTCCAACCCCTCGCTTCGGGAAAGTTGGAATGCGTCTTTATAAGAGGCCATCCACGCTCAATAGGGTAAAGGAGACCCCGTGGGAGTGATCTGATAGTAGGCGTGAGATACCAGGGTAGCCCAGGTTTTCCATGAGCTGCAGGACTAACTACCATTCTTCTCAGATTGGGGAAACGTAGCAGCCCATACTTCAACGCATCGGCGTCTCTGTGCGTGGCAATCGTCTCTTGTTGTTCTTGCCACAATCTCTTGAAGTGATTGAATGCTTCCGCTGGGCTGAGTGGATGTTCAAAGGCTTCTTTAACCTGGCTATGGTGTGGCTTATACCATCTGATCATACCGCGATTCTGGCGGTAGACGTGACGATACCATTCAGGAACTCCAGTAACCTCGCCGATATCTCTTTCTTCGTCATACCATGAGGGCCACTCCATTTCGTGGGCCGGATCAAAACGTGCATCGTCGTAAATAATCTCTGTGACATGGAGCCGAAAGGTTTCGTGATTTGCAACAGCTTTGAAGACCTCTATATCGCGCAAATTGGGCGAAAGAAAGAGACGGTTAAGGCGAAGATACGTGGAGTCTTTGATATAAGTGCATGTTTGGCGCAGAGTTTTCAAGTCGATGTTGTGCAGTTGGAAGAATACTTGGTCGAGTACTTCGGCTGGAAGACGCCCAAAAAGCCCAGACGATTCTCGGCCTTGATCATTGGGGGCCATTTTCTCAAGTCATTGAGAAAGTAAGGTCTCTAAATCCAGGGGAACCAAGAGTCAAGTAGCTTCTACTATTTCATACGTGACTAAGGTATATGAGGACATGACCTTGCGTGGATCTACTTATTGCATACAGTGGGTCAATTTAGAGGTACCCGAAGGTGTCTTAGTGTGGAGCTTACGGGGATAGAGCAGGAACGACATGTCGTTTCACGTGAGACCGTTGTAACATTGTTTCTTCTATTCCAACTTCATGTCTTGAATCGTTTACCCCTTTATCTTGTTCTGTGTGCCTCCAATGCCCGAGTGTTCGTTCTGCGGTCTTATCGTCGAGTGGCGAGGTCAATTTCTGTCCATTGCTCATCAGTCTCACTCCAAAGACTCCTTTCTTTTATGGCCAACTTCCAATTGTTCGCGGAGCTCTTTGTCAACTGCAACGCTGATCCCTTGTTCCCTATCCTCCCTTTGTGCTTGTGCGCCTTGTATTGGATATCAATGCGTCTCGGATCTCGATGAATCGTTCGTTTGCGGTCTCTTGTCTCGTTGCCTTTTCGTGCGTCGTGTCTCCTCCATAGAGCTAGCGCTTTGGGGACTGCTTGTTCGTCTTCCCCTGTAACATGATCAAGTCTGGTCAGTGACAGCTTGTATATACGGCAATAGGAGGAACCTCTGTATGGATCAAGGAGCGTCGATGCTTGGCAGATCCCATCGCAGTCAAGACAAGTGGCCTGGCTGATGTGAAAGCGACCGCAAGTGCAAGAATAAGGGGTAGAGGCAGATCGAGTCTTCGAAGATGTGATCTTGTGTATGTGTGTTCCTCTGTCGCGCTATGACTTCGAGCGTTGTGTCTTCAAGTACCGCGTCTTCGAGTGAAGGCCTGTTGATCCGTCAGTATGCTGCGATGAATATCAAGGCCATGCTGCTGTCGTGCTTCTTGCTCTTGTCTCTCCAATAGGCCGCTCTCAGGTTGCTGCGTCGTTGACGGAGTGCCTCCTCGTCTTTGGCCGATGTCTCGTATGCCGTGGGCAAGCCGCCGACGCCGTGATCGAGGGAGATGGGGATGACTGTTGCAGATGCCCGATGCACATAGTCTGCCTGCTGTATGGGTTCGGGGTCGAAGTGTGGAAAACACCATGAGTATATGGTGGTGATACTGCGCAACGACACAAGGTTAGCATGCCTCAAGATGCATTGCTCTCTTGGTAAGGGAGCTAATACTCTGTACCATCGAGGTCATATTCGTCCCTCGAGCTCTGAGTTCCATGACCGTGTGCTGGTGGATGAAATTTCGATGTACTGGACGAAATACAATATGGATGAACGAAAACAACAAAACTGCGATATCGTGATGACTTCCGGGAGACTAGTGGGGGCCTGAATAGTTTCATCAGTGGAGGGGCGGGACAGAATGGGATGCAGGCCACCCGCAACACCAAGCAACAACACCACTTGGGCTGGAGAAGAGCAAGTGAAAGTTGGCATGGGCCATCTTGTCAATAATATCTACCTCCGACAATATTTGTATTACGATTATATTATCTACATTTAAACCTTAGGTCGAGTGTCACGGCGAAATGTGCTAATGAACAACATATGAACATGAACATGAACATTGGCCTTGCTGCTTTCTTGTGGATCTAGGAACGGGATGGCTGTTCAGCATCAAGGTGAATCATGTCTCGATAGCTTCTAATGCTTTCGTCCCACTGCACTGCCGCTCCTCCAACGTCTCCTGAGCCCCTCCACTACGAGGACCGATTCCCCTGCAGTGCCTCAAGGACTTGACTCCTGCAATGCCCTATCCCTTTCCCACAAGAAACTGAAATTCCCATCCCCGGAGCAAATACTCGGTGCCCTACTCCTGAGCACCACTGGCAGCTTGACTGGCCGTTACCTGGTCACCGGACCGTCTGCCTTTTGTTGATTCTGCTCTCCTATAGGCTAGGGCTTGACGCGTCGTAGGCTGCATCTTCTGCCCCTCTCGCGTATATCTTGCTCTCCTCTTTTCTCCCTCTCCACAACAACATCTCCTCACACATCACTCTTCCAACCTCTCTTGATAACATCTCTTTACACAAAACAAAGCTTACATTCGGATATCTTCACTCTAATCGTGTCGTACAAGAGTATCACAAGTATCTAACCATCCTCATCCTATTCTCTTCTTGAGAAGTATCCCCATACCCAAACATCCCCTTTTCTGTTTGCCTCATCTCCAACTTTCTGCCTCTTCTCCCTTTCCTTTTAACTACCCGTCGTCGACATAACAATGTCTTCTCCCACCTTCAACGGTGATCGAGGTCCTACCTCCGAGCAGGGCAGTTGGGACTTTCTGTCTTTCCGTTCCGATGAACAGTCTTCTGGTTCCTCCGACTTCAACGGAGTTGGCGCCGCCTTCGGAGACTTGGACTCCCATCCTTCTGATGATATGAGCCTTGCTTTGTCGGCTGACAGCGAAGAAGTGAACCGGGCTTTCGAGGAGCGAGACGACATGATCCACTCGAAGCTTGCCAGCTTCGAAACCCAACTTGACTACCTGTCCGACCCTGTTAACTTCCCCGATCTCACATCAGAGGAACTGATGAGCCAGCAAGAGGCTCGAGAGCAGGCTCGTGCCGATCTCATCAAACTAAAGGAGGAGAACAAGGCCAACCGCGTTCGTTATGACGAGCTTCGAGTAAGTCATCCCCAGTCAAACATACTTATCATCTCATGTTAACGCTTTCACCTCTTAGGACGAAATTATTAGCTCCACCGACGGTAGCCTCACCCCAACTCAGGTCCTCGCAAAGATGGAGGAACTGGGCCGTGTTGAGGCCGACCTGGAGCAAAGCAACATCGCACTGCGTCAGATGAGCGAAGCTCAGGGTGACTCCTCGTCGGGTGATGTAAGAATCTCATGTCACTTATTGAATCAGATGATTAACGTTTAAACACAGGGTGACGATGAGGCTTCGTCTGATGATGAAGGATCGGACGAGTCCAGCAACGGACCGGGGGAATAGGATCCCCCCAATTCCCTTGCTGATTCTTCAGAAATCGAGTCCCAATTCGCGGCCCGCCTTGAGGGTGACTCTGCTGCCGATGGCGGCAACAATGATACATCCACAACCAACCAAGTCGTTGCATCTGATGATCAGGATGCCCCTAACAGCAATCAGAGTGAGACTGTCTGGGTTCCCTCTGACAATGAGATCTACATGATCGACGTCAAGTCGGTCTTCGACCCTGAGAGCACCGCCGACTCCCGCCGTGTCATCTTAAACAAGATCCCTCAAGGCACTACTCTCACTCAGGTTGCCAATGGGGTCTGTGGTGTCGGAGGTCTGATCAGAATCTCCATCATGGACAACCTCGTCAACAGTGGCACTGCTTTTAAGATGGCCTGCGTGGAGTTTCGCGACTCCGCTGCCGCCAAAAAGTACGTCGCCAACATCAAGGCCAACGGGCTTGAGCTTGTTGATGGCACCGGTCGCTTCTATGATATTGAAGTCAAGCTTATCAACTCCACTTCATCTTACGATTCCCGCCACGGACACCCTCTTCAGTATGGTGTCGGCTATCACAGCGAGCTCTCTGGTCGATGCATCACCCTAGAGAACTTTCCTACCTCTGCCATTTGGTACCTCTTCACTCGATTTGGAACCAAGTACATCATCCGTGCTTCCTTTTTCCCAAACGATAACCAGATGAACGGCAAGCTGTCAGTTGAGTTCTCCAGTGTCTTTGAGGCTGGCCGTCTCTGTTACATGATCCTAAACCAAGTCTTCCTGCCGTACCATGGCCCTGCTACCAAGATGGGCTTTGGTCCGACTCCTTCTGACCGCGACGTCGAGGAGCTCACCAGTTCCGTTTCGAACACTATCGCGCACATCTCTCCCAAGCATCTCTCTGATGCCTGGAATGTGCAACCCTTCAACCTCTTTACCCCTTCTTCGAACTTTCCCTATGGCGCACATATCCCCCGACGTGCGGTTACCAGCCGTACCTCGTCGATGAACGTGGAAGTGGTGTCGCGCACCCCGTCAATGACCGTAGATGTGCCTAGCACTCCGTCCATGAATGAGGAGGCGTCACGTACCTCGTCTATGAACGCGGAGGCTTCACACACCCCGTCGACTGTGGAGATGTTGCAGTCTCCGTCTCAATACCCAGGAAGAAGTGTCGTTCCTCACATCCTCGTCCGCGATGACAAGACGTCTCCCTTGCTCCGAGACATCCAAATGACCAACATCACATTCAACTTCGTGGATGCAAACATCAAATATATCATCGTTAAGGGCCAGATCTATTCTCGAGAGGTCGACGGCGACATCTACACCAAACTCGACTCCATGGACGTCACGAAACTCAAGCAGGACAATGTCCTCAAGATCAACTGGGCTCCATTTTGGAAGCACTACTGTGAAGCCAACGAGCTTCCCTATCTGCCCAAGTATGCCGAGTATGGGCGTGTTGCCAATGTCCGACGGAATATAAACAAGAAGTTTGGATTCCCATCGTCGTGGAATCCCGAGAGACTCACTACAATCCCCAGCCAAATCAAGGCCTACCTTAACCCCAAGTCCCGCAAGGTAGTCTCGACCGCTGAGGCCGAGCGAAAGTAAATCTACACAACAACAAGTCGCGATATTGCGCAAGACGCTGATGAACAACGGATCAGCACTGTTCCCATGAACACCCCAACAACCATTCACTTACACGAACACTGAACATCACGAACAGTGCAGTTATCGGCCAACATGGTAACGGCGACAGCAAGCAAGGCTTGCGTTTATTCTCACAATGTTTTCTTTTTTTGGGGGGCAAGGTCAATGCAATATGAACGAGGAACATTTAATCAAGGGCATTGCTATAACGGACGGGAGGGATTTGTATGACATCTTTTTGGCGCCCTGATGAATCGGTCAATGGATCAACGGTAGTTTACGGTACTTTTAGGTAGTTCAATGTAAAAAAGTCATTTGACACAAAATGGGTATCTCTAATGCTATGCATGTCCGCCGTGACCGTCTGCTTTTGAAAAGTAATTGCGCCTTCGCCCGTAATGATAAGAATCCTTGCCCGAAAGCCATCTCCAACTCCATAGCCAACCTAGCTTGTTGTTTTTCTTCATCTATAATCATTTGCTTCCCATCCATTCGCACCAAAGTTCTTAGCCCTCTTCTTCGCAGGTGGTTCCTCCACGACGAAAAGCTCATCATCGTCATCATCCTCCTTACGTGGATCTGCAGCGACGGGCATTCCGAGTTCGTCTTCCTCTCCGCCTGCGAAAGCTTCACTGACGCTCTTGAACTGCTTTGCGGGAACGCCCCATGATAAAGTAGTTTGTTTCATAGACTTCTTCTTCGGTGCATAGGACGGTGCAACGGAGGGCTGCTTAGAAGCTGGTTTTGCAACCGGTTTTTCTGAGCGCTTCCGCTTGCCGTTGCGGAGGTACGCTTTGATGAGATCTTTGGGGAGGTTGGATTCTGGCTCCCAAGAGGGATTCTGGTCAGGGGGCCAGTCGCCTTCCCAGCGGACCAAGAAGTATCGCACTAGACCTTGGCCTTCGACATCGTAGAGTTCCATGTCTTCGAGGCGCTTAACCTCCCAGCCTGGATCTTCTGCCTCTTCTGCTTCTTGGCTAGGGTCTTCTCGAGGAACTGGTTCTGGAGACTTGGGGATGCTACTTTTGGGCTTGGATTTTGACTTTGGGGGTTTCTTCTGAACCGACATAGCCTCTTCGATGAGTCGTGCTGTTTGGGTTTCTGACTCTGGATCTGGTGTCTCAACCCCCGAGTTAGAGTAGGTGAGTGACTCTTGGGGAGTCCAGTCTGAGGCGGAGCCTGTACCATGAACGCCACTCAACAGTCCGTTAGAAGGTTTTGCTTTCTTTGAAGAACGGCTAAGCTTCTTTTTGCCTTCAGACTTGGAGCGTATGCTCGTGATCTGGGGCGTGCTTTGTCGACTTGAGGTCCCTGTTGACGGGTACGACTCGAAATGTTCGCCCTTGGTATGACTTTTCTTTGGGACATGGGACTGGGCTACTGAACCATGCAATAGATCCATCTTAGTGCCACTGAAAGCACTTTCTGAGTCCTCGGCAGTTCCCCTATGCTCATCCAATGCCTGATCCGACGTCTCAGCCGAATCACCGGTCATTTCCCACTGCAACTGTCTCGCAGGACCCTCTTCATCCGAAAGTCCTTCAAAGTCCTTCAGCCTGTTCTTTGTAGGGGTCTTGATCGTCATGGCCCCCTTCATTGGAACAGCCTCGTCGTCTTCTACCACCGCAACAACAGCCGTTTCTATCGTACTGTGCTTGGGTGGTCTTCCACGCCTCTTAGGCTGCGTCGCCTGTCCAGCTTCTGTCTTCATTTTCTCCGCCGTTTCTTCTTCAAGCTGTTCTTCCGTATTCTTGAATTCCCACTCTTCCAATTTCCTCGGCGATACGTATTCTAGAATATCCATCGCAGGAACCAACATCTGCGCCGCCGGTAGGTCCGTCCATGACACGATATATGCCATCCGTCTCGGTAGAGGGTGTCCATCTGCAGCAAGTCCCGGCGAGGGAAGAATGATTCGCTCCAATATGTACGCGGTCGAGTCTTGGGGTGGTAGCAAGCTTATAGGCTGCAGTGGAGGGCCACTTCCAGGGACATAATCTCTTGGTTTAGAGCGAAGACGTACTTCGATCCGAGATCTCTTTTGTTCCTTCGGTTTTCGATTTTCCGACTCGTCTGGCTCGAGCTGCTGTTGGGAGGACTCCATCGCTGGTGCGCCAACGCGAGTCCCGCGACCAGCGACGCCAGTTCTAGCAGGATTATATCGGAAGAGTCGCCAACGCGATTGGGTGGGTAAAACTCATAGGTAAAGAAAGGGACTGAGGCAGATTAAGTAAAGGAGATTTTCGATCTGTGTCGTCGGCGTGTTCATAAGAATAAATCTGTTCCATGAGCTGTTCTAAAACGCGGCATGTATTGTAAGAGGCTGGCAGCAGGCCTAAGAAAGAGCTGCTACCCGATGACTAAGCCAATGACAAGGTCAACAAAGCCTAACACAGCATATAAAGACCTATAGGTTGTATTTTAATTAAATAAAGAAAGGGAACTTGGAATTGCTTTAATTATTTAACTATTTTAAAAAGTCTTTATTAATTTATAAACTAATATTC
>JAAOAU010001184.1:0-13473 GCA_013186845.1 Fusarium sterilihyphosum
GATCCCTCGTCTAAGCTTGGTAAAACACTTGTGGAGATCCACGCACCTGTGCCGTCATACGAGAAGATCGGTTCTAGTATGGAGAAGTTCTTTACAAAGCTGGAAGTAGGAAAGAGTGTCAAACGAACAAACGTCAGGAGTCTCCAAAGCCAACGCGCCGAATTGATGCTGACAATATGCAGTGGTCCGTCCAGACTCATACAGAGCTGTTCAACTGCCAGGGCAACCACATAACTGGCGATGATAAGTACGAAACTGATGAAGATGTTGACATTGAAAAGGTAGGACGCTGCCCCATGACAATATTTCCTCACTAACACATGCACACAGACTTTCCTTCGCATAGAGCTGCAAACCCTGACTCGTTTGCCCAAGACACGAGCCATTCTGTTCTCTTTCAAGACTTATCTCTACCCAGTCCGTCAGATCAAGGACGAGGGCCTGGGGCCTGCTTTCGCCGATGCTATTGAGGGACTCGCCAAGGGTAATGCTCCCGGCATGTGGACTTACAAGAGCGCGGTACGATGGGGAAGCAGTGTAATTACTTATCTGAGATCGTGAGAGGAGTGGAAAGGTCGATGACTTGGATGGTACATTTACTGCCGGTATGTGAGGAGCTCTGTGTGACTCATTACAATAAATAAAGACATCATCGAATGAATCAATATTGATACTGTGTAAGACATCTTTTGTTCTGCACGATTTCCCCAAGCCCCCCACTTCAAGCCTACAGTATGCCTTGTATTTCGTGATAACATATACTTCGCTGCAATAAAGAGGTCCAATTTCATGATTACTCCATATGATCAGAGGATCGTCTCGTAGCAAGTCAATCTGGCCGCAGATACCTTTTGGTGAAGTTGATTATTGTTTCCTACGTTGGGGCTTCGTATTATCAGCATCATGCTTCGGTGGGGGGTGGACAATTTGTTCTTCCCTCAGAGATTTTTCTGGTTAGGGAAACTTAGTCCAGCCAAGACATGTGTTATTCTCTATCAGATAATCATTCTCAACCGGGCCGGTGCTTCACTTACCAAATCTCGTTTTATCAAGCCTAATAAACCGGTATCATCGTGAGTGTGTCTACCCCACAGATAACCTTCTCGAACTTGCAGAATGTGGGGTGAATCATATCAATCTCGGTGCTCTCTTTTTAACTACCGTATCAGGTAAAGGTAACCCATATCAACCATCTCGACTAATTCTCTTTTGGAAAAGTGCCTGGAGAGTACAACAAATATTCTGTAATTCCAGACACACATTGAACCACCAAAGATGGCCAGCTGCTCAAGCTCCATGTGACGACTCATAGGCCAGGGCTGCTCTATCTAATGATTGCCGTGGAGAAAAACAATCTTGAACCTTCCGTTATGGGACATGACCGTCGCAGTGAAGCTCTTATCAATAGACACCTTCTGGTTGTCCAGTTGTCGTTTCGTGAATTCCCTCGTTGCTTCGTCGTATCCGTCCTTGTCGGTTGGCTTCAGTGCCATACCTCCGCTGTCCTTTTTCACCCTACATTCTTTTGGGGCTTGAGATATAATATCTTCAGTGAACCCCATGAAAGGGGTGTAGGGGTCTTCTGATCGTAAGAAGATGGGCCCGTCATTGCCTGCATAGTGTTAGCTTTCTCGATCAATAGTTCAGTGTGGTATATGACCTTCAATAACAGACACTCCCCCGTACCCCACTGGATAGCTCTGCCAGTTCACCTCTGCCCATGTGCCGAGATTGTGAGCGCCGCCATCAAAATCGATATCGCTGCCACGGACGAGTCTTCCGGAAAATGTTGAGCACCATGTTGCCAAGTCAACAAACACAGTTGTGTTGGAGGATACCTTGCAGACACTTAGTTGAATGCCTACCTTGCAAGTTAATCATGGGCTGCCAACATACCTTCATCGCGCGATACGGCTTCGCGTCTATTCCATTTTGATACACCATGAACCAGCGAGCAGTTCCGTCACCATAAGCAGTTTTAAAGGTGATACCTGGTTGGCCAATGTCCATGTCGCCAAGGAAAGGGTCTATGTATTCAGATCAGATTATGAACACAACTGCGTCTTTGAGGGTTTGTCATACCTTGAATGAGTGTATAGTCACTCTTATCCGGGTCGCCGCAGAAGTTCAAGGCCTGCGCTGCGGTATCCTCGATAGATACCACACATACTGCCAGGGCAAAAAGGAGAAGGCAAATGCGTAGCATACTTGCAGATTTCTCCTTCTACTATCCTTTCAGCGGGAAAACTTTAGAAAAAGAGGTTGGCAAAGAACGAAGACGGCGAACAATTTTTCAACGCATTAAATAGACAGGTTCCTTCCGCACGAGACATATTTTATGGATGTTGCTGTCTCTTTCCTTCCTCATGAGGTGGTTGCCCGTGAGTGGAGGTTGTGTTCGACAAACCAAGAAGGTTGTTTGGGAAAGTGTCATCTGCACCTTCTCTGCAGTTCCCGTTATGGAACGGGAAGATGCATGTCGCTCGCCTTTCAGATCCCGATTCACAGAAGCACAATTTAGGCATCCCGTAGGCTAGTAGTTTGTCTCGCTTCAAGGTAAATGAATGCTTTTACTGCTTCTTCGACATTCGATCTGTAAGGAGTTTTCGGAGTTTACTCCGACTTCCTCATTTGGTGATCCTGTGATGTATAGAGACCTGTCATTGGCTGTCCTCTATCATTGGCTCGCGGTACTTGATATCATCTGTCAATTTGAAAGCATTTTGTGCAGGCAGATAAATATAAAGACAATTCAATTATACATTCAGATTCCAGATTCCTGCCACAACAGGAAACTTAAGAGTGAATCGTAAACATATCACTACCTGTTTGTTTGCCTCTATATGCTAGGCTTGTTAAGGGAACTATGTACATGTTTGGCATCCTTTTCGCGTATTTAACGGCTCCAGAAGCCCTTCTCATCATAATCAGGGATATAATATTGCACAATGGCATAGTCCGTAACATGGCATGTTCGAGCTATCAGTACCATAGCCTTATGTCTTGCTGTGCTTGATTGGGTTTCCGCTGATTACAAATGTCCATCAGATGCACTAACATCCATTTTCCTGACTCATCCATGCTCAGCCCTGCCCAGGAATTCGGTATGCAGACTGTCAGAATCCAACATACAACCGCCCATCGCATTCTCATACTAAAACATATCGATTACTCTCAGTATCTCAATGTTCACCACTTTTGACATAACAACTTCAAACTCCCTATCAAGCGGGAAACCTCCTTCTCCACCAACTTCACAACCCCGCCCCAAGAGGGCTCAAGTCTCACGCGCCTGTGACTGGTGTCGCTTGACTCGAGTGAAATGCGATTCTACCCGACCTTGTCGGAACTGCAAACAAGCCAATAGAGAATGTGTAAACTCAGGCCGCGATGATTTCAAAAGTGTTGCCGCAGCCACAAGGTTAGTCGAACCTGAATCTATCGAAGGGCACAAGCTGACAAGGAGATAGAGAGGTTCAACGGCTGAGAGGTCAGGTGCAGCAGCTTGAAAACAAGCTACTAAGCCCATCTCCTTTGACTCAAAATAGCGATGCTGTGTGTCAACGTCCATTAAGGTGGAAGGGGGTTCGAGTCAATGGCATTCAGTATGGTCCATCCTCGCTGGCGTACTTCACTCATCGACTATCGACTTTCACGAAATCGACCTTTGATACAAAGGTCCTGTCAAGTCCAAAACTACCAGCCAATTCATCTCCGCTCAACTGCGACCGACTACAGCGTGAACAACAAGACGCTCTCCTCGACCTTTACTGGCAGGGCTATCATGCGATTTATCCAGTGATCGAGGAGGCTGCTTTTCGACAACTTTACGACTCACTCTGGATTGACAACACAACAAGACAGGCATGTCCTCTGGTAGACATTGTGATCGCCTTATGCATACAGTTTGGCTCCTCATACACAACCTGTGACAATGTTGTTGTGCCCGATCAACCTGGTTTCGATTTCTACCTGAGGGCTCAACAAGCGCTAGTTCAACATTTGGATTATCCGTATTTACATTCGGCGCAATGCTATTTTCTGAGCGCCATATATATGTTGGCTTTGAATAAAGACAACTCGGCCTATATGATGATTCGATCTGCCGTAGCTGCAGCAGAATCACTTGGCCTCCAACTCGATGCCGGCAATGAGACCCAAGACAGCGAGGTTCCAAGTGACGCAACAATAGGCTCGCGGTTATGGAAGTGCCTTATCACCTTGGACACGCAGGTTTCTCTGCATTTGGGCCGCCCCTTCGCAATTCCGGAGCCGCGTTTGTATGAGCGCGGACACCCAGAATCTGATAGCATCGCTGAACTTGCCGGTCCAAATTTCACCCTTTCGCAGTCTTCAGGCATCAATTGGCTTCGCTTTCAGCATGAGAGACACGGCCTCTTTCAGATCGTTCGTGAGATTCATACTGAATTTACGAGGGTCATGGATAATGTTCTTTCGGAGATTGATCAACCCGACTTTTATCAGCACCCTTCATCACGAGAGAAGTGCGCAAAGTATCTCTATGAGCAGCTCAAGCGTCTCAAGACGTGGGTTGAGGAACTACCAAGTAGTCTCAAAACACCACGGGTGCAAGGTGTGCCTTTCTCAGTTGATCGCTCGCCGCTGGATCTCAGCCAGGGCGATCCCCTTTGGCTTCAGAGACAACGGCTAATGCTGGAATTCGACTACCATTCCTTGGTCATTATGCTCACTCGAACATTCAACTCATTTCTACCAACACCAGCACTGGGCACTTTCAATAGTGATAACCATTGCATTACTTGTGTGAACTCTGGGATCATGGTAACAAATATGCTAAACCAGATCAGCAGGGATTCTGGTATTCTTGCTGGCTGCTTCCAAGTGTTTGATTGGCAGCGTACCGCCACATTTGCTTTAGCTGGCTTCTCTTGCGGATATCCCATTTGTCCAATGTCGCCCACAGCGCGGAAGACGTTGACACTAGCTGCGAGGGTTTTTGAGATATTTGGATCCAAAGCAGGTGTGCAATTGACCAACAGTCTCAGGATCAAATCTCTAGAACTGGTGGAAGCATTTAGGGCAAGGCTTGGTCTCGCTACACCCGCGACAACTCCAACTCCAGCCAGTAACCAGAAAAGCCCAGACACGTTGGATACTGTGGGGGAGCCGAGTAGCTATCAGATTATGAGTGTTGGCGAGGAAGCTTTATACAATGCAGGTTTTGATGTGACACTTAATGAGGATATGTGGACTGTCGACACGCCAGGTGGGCTGCTCTGGGGTGACTTGTTGAAAGACTTGGATTCAGGACTAGTTTCATCTCTTGGACAGGTTGGAGTTGACGATTGACATCGCCATCATATTAGATAGTGCCTTAGACTTCCGAAATGCTTCAGTTACCATCGTTGCCAGTGTTGTGAAAGACCTTTGATCAGAACAAGTAGATCAGCTTTGAGGCCTGGGTAACTCATCATCCTCAGGGGACCCAGAACACCACCAAAGACAAAAGGCATACCCCACGTGACCTCGATGAAAAATCATAATAGGAAGGGCCAATGTGGATGAAGCACGCTTCCTCCCGTCTCAGGTCTTAAACCTTACCCCTTTGGGTTGGTGACCTAGCGCTACGCAAGGTTCATTGGCCAAACCCCTGGTCACCAGCCACGGCAACGAGAGCCTCAGCAGCCTCATCGGACTGAGATCGGTGGCTTGCTTGCTATCCATGACTTCCAAGGTTGCGGGTGAACATTAACTTCATCCATACACAACAAATTGACGTAAGCCCGCGATAGCTTCATTAGACCTATCCAAATATCGCTTTTTTTCTAGAAACACTTTATTTCCCATTCACTTCTTTGTAGGCCACATCAACCCTGGCTATTCGATTTACTTCACTGTCCATCGTTTCATGCCGCGGTTTGTCCACTGCAATCGACCGACCGCGGGACCTAGGCGACCAACCATCACGCATATTTGACCGCGTTGGCTTGAGAAAACAATCGTCACATCACTGGGAGCACGCACGCGCAATCAATTTGGGACATGCTTTGATACAGGCGACCCAGGGCGCATTCTTCACCATTGCCGCGATCGCATTCCATCATCCTTCTTCACAGACGGACGGCTGCAGGTGTCGTTGTTTGTATGCGCATAACCCCCCGCCTTTTGGGACCCTCTCTCGTCTTGTAGCTGCAACCGAGCCGCCTTTCCTGCCGACCTTTTCCTGTACAACTCTACACAACTGAGCGGTCGTGCTGCGAACAACATCATCATCATCATGAGCGTCCCTTGTAAGTTCCCCTGCCACCCCTTGGCACAGGCCCCCTTCATCGCGACTCTAAACCTTGAATAACACCATATACCGATAGTGACTACCGAAGAGCTCGAGCGCTATACCGCTATCATTGACGACATCCTTGAGACGTCCGACCTCGAGACCATCTCACGAAAGAAGATCCGGCAGGGTTTAGAGAACAAGCTCGGCGGCCAGGATCTGAGCGAGCAGAAGGTATGCCGACAAACAACAAAAGCATTGCCTCGCCGTTCCATTTGGCATTGCCCAATATTTCCCCCTGCTGACTTGCTAGAACGCCATCAAACGACTTATCGAAGCTCGGTTCGACGCCGTATCCGGGGCCAACAACGGAATCGAACCCCCCTCTACTGTCGACTATGCGGCCAACGGTACGTCCGATGTAGGCGAGACCGAGCAATCCGCCACCCCGGAACCTTCGCGAAAGAAAGTTAAGCGCTCGTCATCGGCTGAAGATGCGGACGCCAAGTTGGCCGCGCAACTACAGGCGCAGGAAAACAGCTTGGCCAGAGGGCGCAAGACTCGAGGGGGTGAAAAGGCAAAACCTACCAAGAAGAAGGCGGCGCCGCGCAAGAAAAGTGCGAAGAAGGTCAAAGCCGACGATGATAGCGACCTCGAACCAGCCGATGGTGAGGTTGGTAAGAAGAGAAAGGCTGGAGGGGGTTTCCAGAAACCTTTTAACTTGAGCGAAACCCTCTCTGAGCTTGTTGGCGAGACGCAGGTATGTGAACCACTTCTCTATATCCTACGCAGGGCTTTCTCCTATATCTCTTGCGAGGTTGGATCATGGCCTTGTCTGTCCAGCCCATATCTTTACGGGATCGGATTATTGTCTGAAGAGGTTGGACGCGTTTATCCTGGTTCGGACTATCTGGTCTATGTCTTGCAACTAGTCTTGCCATTTGGATGGTTACATGCAGCATACTTTGGCACAGCCAATGCTAACACAATTGTAGCTCTCGCGACCTCAAGTTGTCAAGAAGCTCTGGGAACACATTAAAGCAAACGACCTTCAAGACCCGAACGACAAACGTCAAATCATTTGCGATGAGAAGATGCAAGCAGTCTTTAAACAGGCAAGGGTTGACATGTTTCGGATGAATAAGGATATCGGTAGCCATCTCTACCCGGTTGGGGAGGAATAAACAGCAGAGCGACTACATCTGCGGAATGCAGAGTCCCTCTGCGAAAGTTTCGATGACAGCGTTTGGGCGCGCGGCGGCGTACCGGTAAAGTGTTTCTTGTCTACCTATTGACAATTGGGCTAGGTGCTATATAATGAATCCCAAAGAATTCCGAAAGGCTCAAGATTGTCCCTTTTGTACCGCCTGGGCGGTGATTCAGGAGCATTATGGTGGGGATAAAGACTACCCTACAATGGGAGAATTACTACTTGCAAGACTCGGTCTATGTGAAGGTGGGATCGCTCTGGAACTAAAGTATTTGATGATGATACCTATCTACCTACCTTGAAGCGTGCACCTCTTAAAAAAGAACCGTTGTTTATTACGTCCTGATTGAAAGTGGATTGTCTTCCCTGTGATATGTACTCCCCACCCAATCTGTGCTGCACCTAGTCTAAGTGGCCCTGAACAGCATAAGCACTTGCATAAATGGCGTACTCCCACGTTCCTGTGATACCTTGATGTTTATAAGTCAAAATACAGCTTCTCTGCTGTTTATGTGTCACATATGTATCTCATGTCTGCCTTTCGAGAGCTTCGAATTATGCAATCTTCTCTTTATAGCACGGAATTAAACTCAAGCTCCGGTCTTCGGGTAGTCGATTGCCCCGCGTTGCCGGTTGCTACCCCGTGATTTGTGAGGTCATGGCAGTTGTTATCTTTGTGTCATTGATTCTACCATCCAACTTGCTGCTCTCTAAGCTATTGACGACTTCTTTATAATCCTTCATTATGCCGCTGCCTGCGAGACCTTTGGATGCCCTTAGCCAGGCATTCCCCCCCAAGCCCAAATTCACTGAGGCAAATGTTCCCGATCTCACAGGAAAGGTGATCATTGTCACCGGTGCAAACACTGGAGTCGGTCGCGAGATTGCCCAGGTTCTCTACAGCAAGAATGCTACTGTCTGGGTCGCTGCCCGTAGTACTGAGAAGGGTGAAGCTGCTATTGAGGGCATCAAGAAGCAGCACCCTGAGTCAAAGGGCATCCTCAAGTTTCTCAAGCTCGATCTTGCAGATCTAACAACAATTGGGGCTTCAGCCAAGTCGTTCCTCGAAGCTGAGAGCAGACTCGACATTCTGTTCAACAATGCCGGAGTTATGACACCACCAGAGGGATCCAAGACCGTGCAGGGGTATGAGCTCCAGCTTGGAGTTAATTGCCTTGGTCATTTCTTGTTCACCAAGTACCTCACTCCTCTTCTTCAAAAGACGGCGAACTCGGGGCCTAAGAATTCCGTTCGCGTGATCTGGGTTTCTAGTTCAGCTGCGGATGTTCTCTCACCAAAGAATGGATTCGAGCGTGATAACCTCGATTACCATGAGCCACGAAACCTGATACTCAAGTACGGAACAAGCAAGGCCGGCAACTTCTATCACAACACAGAGTTCGCCAGGAGGTTCAAAGATGATGGCATCGTGAGCGTGGTATGTTCTTCATGACAACTAAGCGGTCCATAAACTAACATTGAACCCAGTCTCTAAATCCTGGCAATCTGTCAAGCGAACTTGATCGCACCTCACCCTGGTATTTGTACTATCCCAGAACCATTACCACCTATGCTCCTATCTATGGTGCGTACACGGAGCTATTTGCTGCCTTTTCTGAAGATATCACAATCGATAAATCTGGTATTTGGGGTAAGATTTTTCTTTCACTTACACAGAACTGAGCTCAGGCAGTTACTGACAACTTTCAAGTGGTTCCATGGGGTCGATTCATGCCTATCCGCCCAGATCTTGAGAAGGGTGCTTTGCCCGAATCCGAAGGTGGAACAGGTATGGCAGAGTTCTTCTGGAATTGGTCTGAAGAGCAGGTCAAGCCCTACTATCAAGTTTGATAGCATTTCTATAAAATGCTATGGTTTGTGATGTAATTTCTTTCGTTTATAATATCTTAGCTTTAAATCACCTGCCGTGCTACGATGCGATACTTATGATGCGAAGGATTATAGTTCGACTTTTTTATGCTGTTTTAATCCTCAATGACCTATACCAATCTATTAAACATGATCCCTTGCGCCCAGTTGGTACCACAGGCTTGCTGTTATTGTAAGTTTGAGGCATGTCGTGACTTGCGGCCGTTAGACTCTAATTAATGACCGACGGGAGGTGAAATGAAGCAAATCCTGTTAATTCAAAAGAGTTTGAAGCTATTATCGATAGGTCCAGCTTTAATGAGCCGTAATGAGTCAATAGATGCCAATACCAGTCTTGTCACTCTAGGCTGGGGTCGTTCTGGCCGGTGACTCCCAGTATTGAATGACGGTTTAATACCTAGCCAATCAAAGGACCCAATTTGAGCATTGCCCCGTGCTTTGTGAGTCTTGGGTGAGATTACTCAGCCACAGATGCGGATGGAAGTGGCTTTGTGCCACAGCAGGGCAGTTCCGTCACTGTTCTGCCCCGCCATTTCAGAGGTAGAAACCCAAATAAAATCTGGTCGACATCATCATCTCTCGCCTTCGCGATTTCCCTTGAAACTACAACCATTTTGCATTCGTACAATAGCGCACCAGTACAGCTTCACCAGAAGTTCGCTTATATTTTCCATTTACCTGTAGTTTTACTCGTTCACTTGGCAGCTTTCTATTTCGATAAAGCGACTACCCCTCTACCGAGCGACATAATTATAGCTCTAACCCCCTTGCCTTCTACGTTATCCGAATTCGCAAGCATTTCAGCTCCTGGAAGCTCGGGACAGCACAGAATGGCTTCACCGGAAGGAGACAGCAATACTGGACCGGCAGCTTCCGAATCCCAACCACAAGGCGACGGTCAGCGAAACAGAGGACGAGGCCGAGGAAAGGGGAATCAGAACCGACGAAGCGGCCAACGGCGTGGCCGTGGTGGTAACAACTCCAACGTGCCCAACGTCCCTGCAAACCCGGCGGCTCAAGATGTTGCAGCTGCAGCTTCCAGAGCCCATGCCATGGCTGCAGGCAAAGCAGCTGAAGCTGCCGACGACGATGACGGCGAGGTGTGCTTCATCTGCGCAAACCCAGTCGCTCACCACTCTATTGCGCCTTGCAACCATACGACATGCCATATTTGCGGCCTACGCATGAGAGCCCTTTATAAGACAAAGGACTGCGCTCACTGTCGTGTATGTTTCTCTTCTCTGTACCCTTAGGGGCTTTATCGCTAATAGTGTTCTAGACCCCGGCTCCCTATGTCATCTTTACCGACGACCCCGAGAAACGTTTCGAAGATTACTCAGAAAAGGACATCACGACCACCGACAGCAACATCGGAATCAAGTACACAAAAGAGGATATTGTGGGCGATACCGTTCTCCTCCTCCGATATAACTGCCCCGACGCATCTTGCGATTTCGCTGGCCTCGGCTGGCCTGACTTGCACCGCCATGTGAAGTCCGCTCACCGCAAGCGCATGTGCGATCTATGCACTCGTAACAAGAGGGTATTCACACATGAACATGAGCTATTTGCGGATAAGGAACTGGAGAAGCACATGCGTCATGGAGACGACAAGCCCGGCGCGGCAGACCAAACAGGCTTTAAGGGCCACCCCCTATGTGGGTTCTGTGGAGAGCGGTTTTATGACGACGACAAGCTGTACGAGCATTGCCGGATGAAGCATGAGCGCTGCTTCATCTGTGATAGGCGAGACTCGCGACATCCCCACTACTACCTCGACTACAATGCTCTCGAAGAGCATTTCAAGAAGGACCATTACCTATGCGGCGATCGAGAATGTCTGGAAAAGAAATTTGTGGTCTTCGAGTCGGAGCTGGACTTGCAGGCTCACCAATTGAGTGATCATGGTGGCAAAGCAACAGGCAGAGACGCGCGAGTAGTCAACATCTCAGGATTCGACATTCGGACACCATACCAGCAAGAGAGAGGAGGGGGCGGTAGCGGAAGAGAAGAAGGACGACGGGGAGGCAGAGATGGGCGAAGAGGAGGAAACAGAGGCCGCGACCCTAATATGGAACCGGTTCCTGCGAGCTCCGCCCAGCCATTACGGCGAGATGAAATTGCCTTTCAGCGGCAAATGGCCATCCATTCTGCGCAATCTGTGTCCAATCGCACATTTGGTGGTTCACTCTCTGCGGCTTCGCCCACACCTGCTCAAGCCTCATCACAATCCCGTGGTGGCAGCTCATCAAACACTCCCCGTGCTAGTCAGACAAACCTTGCTAATCCCATCGAATCCGCTACTGTCCCGGATCCTGCCAATCTCAGCCCCGAGGAGCGTGCCCGACTTGTACGCCACGGTGCTGTAGTTGAACGAGCATCAAACCTCCTCGGCAATGATGCGCAGCGCATGGCAACATTCCGAAACCACATCTCTTCATATCGCCAAGGCGGACTTACAGCACCTCAACTCATCGATGCTTTCTTCACTCTCTTTGCCGATACTTCCTCAAACGCCCTTGGTACGATGGTGCGAGAGGTTGCGGATCTGTATGAGGACAAGAATAAGGCCGATGCCCTCCGCAAAGCTTGGCAGGACTGGCGTGCCATCAATGAAGATTATCCTAGCTTACCCGGTCTCAGTGGTATGCAAGGCGCAACTTCGAGTTCAAGTGGTTGGGCCAATGCAGCATCTGCCAACCCAGCAGTTCCTAATGCAAAGGCGACACAAAAATACTCGAACCGTGTCTTGAAGCTCAAAAACAGCACAAGACTCGGCGGCCCTGCACCTGTGTCCTCTGGCGGGGCTTCATCGTGGGCAGCTCGTCCTGCTGTCAGTGCTCCACCATCGTCCTCCAACGCATTCCCATCTCTTCCCTCAGCCGGCAACTCCTCATCCTCTGCCTCTCGCTCTAACTGGACGACGCCCACACCTTCACAATCCACAACTCTCAACCGCCCTCGTCCTGCTCCCCGTCCTACTGGTGAGGATGCTTTCCCTGCTCTTCCTACAGCGCCAAAGCCTACAACTACAATCTTTGGCTATGGAAACGGTCGGGCTGTACGCCGCGACTATGGAAGTCGAGAAACGGGTTTCCAATGGGGTGGCAGCGGCTCAAATACACCAGCTGGTGAAGAGCCCGCCGAGGATGACGAGGCTGGTGGTAAGAAAAAGGGTGGGAAGAAGGGCAAGAAGGTCCTTGTGCAATGGGGTTAAATCCATTTTTGACAGAGCCGATGTGTAAATACTGGCAGGTCATTTTGTACCATTTGGTTGGTGTTAGTATCCCGAGTATGTCGGGCATGAACTGGGAATATGATGTGGCATAGCGATTGGGGTGATTGGCTCTTGAGGTAGCGAACGAAGTTAGGCGTAGCAATGTACACAATTCTTTCAGGTCGTTTCCCTAAATGTGCAATCACAGAGTCTCGACTACTACAATATCACAAGCTTAGGAGTACTATGAATACATAATCATATTCTGAGGAATCTGTGATCAGGCCATCTCGTTGGTAAAGAGTGTGTTAGCGACGTCGGTGTTACCATTCTTTCTGCTGCTAGTAGGTAGATCCTCCCTGTCGTCTCGGATGCAGCTTTAAAGTGCTTTGCCATCGTCTCAGCGCAACTGGGAAGGCAGCCTCAGAGAGCAAGAAAACGGGAGACTTTAGAAGAAGATGTCAAATAAACTCAGTAAAAACTCCCCTAAACTTGGACTAAATTGCCTAAATATTTTCATCCCTTAGGATAAAGGTCTCAAGTTTACTGGATTGAAAGCCTGCCTACAAGGCTGCGGGCTCATAATACTCGCGGAATCTGTCCGATCCGTCCCAACGCACGCTCCAGACAACATTCCAACAAGTCAGCAATAACATAGGGAATCTAACGGTCCAAAACGCAAGATAACCGTCGGGCAGGGGGCCCACGGTTTTTTTGAGTGCCTCAGGCATGTCTTCATAATGATTTTTCTTGTTCCGTAGGGCCCGAAGCAGGTCAAGAAGTCGGTTGCCAGTATATTTGCGTTGCTTGCCGAGAGATTCAACGAAGTCACGTGGTAAGACCTTCAAGAAGTCATGAGTGACATCCCCCATGTGCCTTTCAAGTTCGGCCAGGGCGGGT
>JAAOAU010001186.1:0-11296 GCA_013186845.1 Fusarium sterilihyphosum
AGCTAAGATACTAAAAAGTCTTAATTAAATTAACTTATTCCCTTTAGCTTAATAGCATTTCCTAAAGGCTATGTAATATAAAGGTATTAGATAACAACTTTTACTTTTGGAAGATCATGAAATGCACGCATGCTAAACATGGCCTTTCCCCCTACTAAACTCTTTTCTAGTGACTCCCGGGCGTATGCCCGCATCTGGTGCTCATACGATCTCAACGCCTTGGGATTCAAACCCTCCTGATCTATAGCATCCACTACCTTGGCTGCGTCACGGATGGCAGTTGTAGCACCCAAAGCGGCCGTGGGACTCATCGCATGTGCTGCATCACCAATAAGAGTGACGCGTGTAGCGGCCGCCCCAGCTCCCCAATCAGGAATATCTGGGCTCGATGAAAGAACTCTAGAAACTGAGATCTCAGTTGTACTGGTTTCGAAAAGACATGCCAGCGACGGGTGCCAATCTTTTGCGAGACTTTGAATCAGAGTCTTTACTTCGTCCGAGGGTTTTGATAGAATATCCGCAGGGATACCCTGTGAATCGCAACGTAAGAAAATAACCCAGTAGACATAGTCTTCTGGCAACGAAGCAATCTCTTTGCTGAAGTGCATGGGTTCAAGGAGACACTTCATGCTGCCGCCATGTATAAGGGTGAGGCCTTCCAAGGCAGATCTTGAGAACTTCTGGCAAAAGGCATCTGTAAGATGTGTCTTACCAAATACTAGTCGCGCTTCTGTGTCAAGGAGGTTGTAGGAAGGCAACAGCTGCTGGCGTACTCGAGACCAAACGCCATCCGCTCCAATTAAGAGAGACCCTTGAACATCAGGCCCATCTGAAAAATGCACAGTGATCCCTTCATGGCCATCGGTAAAGGAGTGATACTTCCGGCCAAACGTGACATGGTCTTCGATGCCTTCTAAGAGATTCTGTCTCAAGACTCCACGATCTGCACTTAAAGGCTTGTACACAGGACGAGGCGGAATCGGAGTGTTGGCTCCTGGCTTGAACAACTTGGCCGTCGGCTCTCCAGTCAAAGCATTGAGGACCGCATTGGGAATGCTAGAGTGTGAGGTAATGGTATTGCATGACGCTTCCAGCGTTCGATACTTTTCTAGTGGCAGGTATCGCTTGAAAGCTTCGATGCCTTCGTCAGCGATGCGAATGCGATATCCTTGGCGGCGGGCAGTCAGACTTAGATCTGCCTCGTAGACATGAAAGGGAACACGAGTCTTGTGAAGGAATTGCGCCATAGCGAGACCGCCAACGCCAGCACCAATAATTATAACAGGAAGGGTTGTCATTCTGGGAGAAGGAATAGAGGTAAAGATTTTATGAGAAACAAATGAAGCTAGCAGCAAGTTGCCTTGTTATTTGAGCATGAAATCACCTTGAAGTTGTCTGGAAACAGTTATTTATGCATTCTCGCTAAATTAAAAGCCCGAGATCGGTCCTATAGAAGCTTATCGCCGAACAGGTAGGAGGCCACTAGTCTTATGTTACGAATTCTAGTGGAAGCTGTCATACTTTCGAGAGAGAAGTCCCATGCAGTCGGTGACATGGCGTATATACGGTGAGGCGGACTGGCGATGATTGGTCTGGTGCTCGTAAGAACTTCGGAATAATGGAGCGCTTGTTCCACTTCCGGTAACGCGTCGCTCCTACAGCGAAATGCCGAGTCGCGAGTAATAAGTGGGATGGCGCGACGAGTATATCAGAAGGCCAGGAAGATTCTAAAATACAGATGCAATAATTTAAGATTCCCTTGAAAACAAGTATTCAGGTCACGAGGCTAGATGTTCTTGGTAGCGCTGCTGTAAACTATCTAATAGAATCACTCGAGGCTCCTTTGAGCATCATCACGTACCTGTATTAGACCCTAAGTGCAGGTGAGTGTAAAGATGTGGCTGCCTGAGGGGCTGAAATAAGTTTGAATAATTTAGGCTCTAAGTGCTAGAGGTTTTAGGCGAGAATTCTCTTCTCTGTGAAAAGGGTTTTGAAGTCAATCTGTGGCAATCCGGCGGGCAGTTCTTATGCTGCTTGAAATGGGGCTACCCGACTTTTCTTTTAATTTGATACACCTGATAGCCAACGCCTTCATCGAGCGCCCTAATCGCATTCTAGTTCCTTGAGTTCGAAGTTGGAGAATACCCTGCCTTCCTGCAAACAATAAAATATTTTCCAGCTTCGTCTCTGCGACATGTCGTCACAACCGGAGCTCCGGCTCGCTAAACTGTCCAAATCAACGTGGTATCAGCGCCATCTTCACTAGCCAATGGCAACAGCGGCAAGTAGGAGTCGATCAGCCTATCCCCACCAAAGCCGGGGCCCGTCCCATCAGAATTCCGGGGACCTCTAATTAGCCTAGGCCGCGAAACTATCTATTCTCATGCAAGCCTCATCACTCCTGCCGTAACGCTGTTGCTTCAGGGAAGATCTCTGTAGGTGTGAGGTGAGCTTCCGAACTGAGACATTTGCTTCTCTAGCCACATTTGTGCCATTGCTTACGCATGTTGTGCAGATCCTCGTCGGATAACATTACGCGATAAAAAACATGTCCCTCGTCAGCTCTTGGCGATTGTTCCATCGACACGATACTAATCAAATGGCACTTTCTTTCTCGAAAAGTTGGCTTTACGACAGCGGATACCATATTGGTGGTTAGAAAATTGAGTAGACCTAAATAGTGTTAAAAAGCAGAATAGGACTTGTGTTAGGGAAGATAATGGTGTTCGTCTATCAGGAGCTCTTGTCTACGGTCATTGCTGTAGTCCTACTTATAGCACGGGCGACTACTGAGAACAGTATGACTCAGTTGAGTGAACAAACTGGGATGGCTGATCTGGATGATTCGTAAGTCCATTAGCCAGCCTCTGAGATTAGAACGGTCGGATTTTGGTTAAACAGGATGCGTTACTTGGATCACACGCCAAGACTGCTTTTTGGGGCCAAAAGGCCACAGTGCAACGCAGCCAGGCTCGTTGCTTAGTACCCACATTCAAGGAGTTGCCAAAAGGGCTACTTCAGGACGACTCCATGCCAAGTTAGTAAATGATGACAGCTGCAAAACTATTTCCTTTACGTAGGTTGACCGCGAAAATCCTTCCGCATTCATTCAAGTACCTGTGACTCGGTAGTAGACCTCCAGAGATCCTTTTAATTTTCTCTCAGAGGTGTGAAGCAAGCGGCATCATCCACGTAAACCACAGTAGCCAGTTATGGATGTTGACCAGTCTAAAGTGCTAGGTCTACCATGGCCTCGACAAGCCACGGGCGACTATAGAGTTTTGACCAAGCATGTGATATATCTAGGATAAGTTAAGACACGGGAGAAGACCCAGCTGAGCCTTGGCTATAATAGTTCCACCCTATACTAGGATCAATCATTCAGAAGCAAAAGTCGCATAGCCAATCGAATACACAAAGTGATTGATATCGATTTGCATCAGTAAACTCCACTACGGCGTAGAACACCTAAGAATACGCAAGAAATACATGATTGTTGCGGTGAATGTCTCGGATCTGTGCCGGTGTGTCACAGAAAAATAATGGCCGAAATGGTAAGCTCAGGACTGGCTAACGTCAACTAAAGCTATTCACAGCCAGCCACAACAAGCCACTTTCTAGCCAGTTTTCGCCCAGTTCCAGTGCGGGGTTCTTAACCCATGATTCGTTAACCAGTTATTTACTGTAAATAAACCATTTTAGTCATAAGTAGTTTTATTTATAGGTTGTAATTTGATCACTGCATCTTGTTACGTGTGTTGTTGAAAGCTGGGCATTAGTCGAAGGAGGCATTTATTATATAAGGGGGCTTCATACCCTGAATTTCGTTTTAATCACTTAATCACCATTGTTCACTTAGATTACCCTACATCCACATACTTGGCATCTATATTGTGTTGTCCTGTGTATTCTTCTCCTTATCACTGTATTTCAAGATGGAGGGCCAAACTGGATTTCAGCCAGAAAAGTCCAGTGATTCGTTTTCGCAAGGAGGCTTCCAGCAGGGAGGTTTCCAGCAAGGAGGCTTTCAGCAGACCGGATTCCAACCCGATTCTAACAAGGTACAGCTGCATATCCGAGCGAATTAATCATAATGCAATACAGTGGCTAATTAGTTCTCAATAGGGTTTCCAGCCACAAGACCGTCAAGAAGTGCGAGTCGACGCTGCAGATCTTGAGGCTCTGAGAATGTTGGTTGAGAGTGCAAAGGAAAAGATTCAAGAGGCTGAAACCGTACTTAAGAAGCTTGAATTCATGCCTGCTAGCTGCAAAGATCCAGGATTCTCCAACAGTGGATTTTAGACCCTTAGGGTGTTTTCAAGAATTGATTTATTGAACTATACAAGTGTTGAGATGTGTAATATTTATTTACTGCCTTGCCTCTGTATCACGTTAGCATCGCTTTCAGTGCCAACCCTTATATACAGGCTAAGAAACACACTGTGAAGCATTTCATTCTATCTCCAAGTTCAGTATTCCGCAAGATAGATCTAAGTCACTCAAAACAGTAGACACCACCATACTCCATAGATATTTCTCTTTCGAACTTTACTCCTAAGCCGCTATTCCATCCCGTGCCGACCCCACAATTGCCACACGGGCAAAGGTGTCAGGGGTGTCTGGGACATGGCGGAGCTGAGAAACGGAACCTAGCTCGATTGGTAATAGTCATGTACCATAACTGAGCTGAACTGAGTGTAATTGAGATTCGACACCGGACACTTCCGAGAAGTGAATGCATGATTCGTATGATCTCAATCTATTCGGCTAATGCACCAACATTCTTGACATTCACATTCTTAGGTCTTCCAACATGGCAGCCAGCCACAGTGAGGCAAACAGCTGACCGTAACCTAAATCTGAGCTGTTGAGTCTTGGTGATCAGACGATCAGTCATACTAAGAGGGTCTACCTATTTATCCATCTCCCGATGCAGCATCTTAATCCTATATCATACTTGCTAAACATGAGGCCTTAAACCTTTTACTGCCTTAACATTCACATGCTATATATGCTTTATTTGCGGTTGAGATATGTAGATAAGAGCTTATATCACTACCCAGATCCTAGCAATTGAGCCCACTGGCTACGGAAGCTGCTAGGCCCAGTCTAGCCCATCTTGGAGCATGGCTTGCGGCCGGAGGTATACCCCCTTTAGTACGTCTTTCCCAACAATCCCGAACGTAGTACTTAGTGTCTACATTAGATGTAGCTAGTCATTTTAGAATTATTAACCAACCCATACCTCGTCAAGATAGTGACCGCTCCCCGAAATAGCGCACCCAAACCGGCCGGAACAGGCTTGCTTTCCCCATCGTTAGCCACTCGGGTCGAACCAACGTGGTTAACATGCGGGACAGTAATTTCAGCTGATAAAGGGCCGCCAATTCCGTATCCCCGGTCCATCCTTCTCATGGTAGAAGCAAGCATACTAGCGTATTGTCACCTGTTCTAGTTAGAGCTTTACATTGCCCCATGACAGCATTTGCCAACCTTTTCACAGCGCATTCAGTAGCATGTGGGTTTGGTCTGATCACAGGGCAGGGCCCTATCACACGCTGCAGGCTTGTCAAAACATCAAAGCGATCGTCTTTTAGCTAATTTGACGAACTATTCTTTACGTAAAAGGGTCGAAGAGCGCTGATAATAGTCTAGTCATCATAAATGCCGGAAGGCGCCCGCTAGCCGAGCTGGCGTCTTTGTGTCTCAACGCAGCCAGCCACCAAGACTTGGCAAGCTATAGTCCGTCCGCGTGAGCTATGAGAAGGTCTTGTGAATATCTCAGGCAGCCACAAACAGATCGTTCACAAAATCAATCCCTTCCATCAGAAACCAGTTCTTACCACTTGGATGACTGTATACGTCATCCCGAGAGCTCATAGCCATTATCACAGATGACTTTAAACTACATTGGTTCTGGACTTCAACTTTTGGCACGGGACGCCTTGCCCCTACACACCTGCGAAATTCGGCTTGTCACAGTGATAACCGCTCGTTCCGGAGTCTGAGATATAAAAATCGCCAAAGAGATAACTGAGATATTGAGACTAGCATAAGCAAACTAAAAGTCGGCATCTTCCATTGGGAGGAACTTCTTCTCCTGGTGGAGCTCTTCCGTCTTAGCCTCGCCCAGGGTCTCGCGCATTCTTCTCTCGATGTTCTCCTTGAATCGCTGGACATCCGGATCCTCATCAACCTGTTCAACTCTCATGTGGATCAATTGAACCACATGGCGTAAAATGTCGTCGCGGGAGGTGTCGACGTCGTTTGTGCTAACGTGATAGTCGAGCGCCCTAGTGGCTACCCAAGTCCGTTCGATGACCTTTCTGTCCTTGACGATCTTCTCGTACTCATCATTCATCTGCCAGAAAAGGCCATCCAAGCCCGTTTTGAGCTCCTCTACCAATGGGACCAACCTCTCCAGGTTGCAAAGGACATTCCAACAGTCATCCTCAGCCCTTTTGGCATCATCCAAATATCTTTGGCAGCTATTGACATTTCGTTCGTTCACTCGGACTTGTTCGTCGATGTCCCCGCCACCTCCAAAGAACGAGGAGATGTCGTACCAGCCCTATACAGCAAATATTTAGTATTAACTGGTTGCTCGATTTATCATAGGAAATGCCAATGAAACCACAAGCACACTTACATCTCTCTTATTTCTTGCATCCCTCAAATCGCTTTCAGCAGACGCCAAACTATCCGAGCACCTCTGAGACGATTCTTTTGCCCGTTCGAGCGCGCCTCGTGCGCTGCGGACTTCCCCATTTATATTGGTGAGGAGGACAGTGATATCATCTTGAACTTGCTTGTTCTCCCCGCCATACTGAGTAGTATCTATGAACTCCTGACCAATGCGGTCAACAGAACCTTCACAGGACTTGGCCAGCTTGTGGAAGAGATCAATAGCAATCGGGAGCTGCGGCACAGCATCTTTGCCAATAGGGGATTCGCCATCGGCTATCTGCAGAAGCTGGGCGACTAAGTTCTCAAGTCCTTCAAAAGCGGCATCATTGGCCTTGTTCAGTAAAGCGGCAGCTTCAGTGAACAGAAAGCCATCTTCATCACGCTGCTCCTGAAGTCTTTGCTGGAACTTGGTCGATTTGGTCTGTAGATCGTGAAAAGAATTGAGATAAGTGTTGTACATCGTGAATCGGAAGTAAAAGGACTTTGAGGAACAAAAGATGTGAGATGTTCAGACATCAATACAGGTGGATAGAAGTTAGTTCTTTGACTGAGCTATGATTCTCTAGTCATATTATAGAGATGGAGTCCTCTTTCAACTAAAAGTTCTCAGACCAGAGACGGGGCGGATCATCCTCAGAAGTTCGCTTCAAGTGACTGATTTTCTGTTGCCAAGTTCGTGGCACGGCCGAGAACTTTCATTCAGCTCGGATCTGTCAAGCCACTAGTTCGTCGCATGGATAAAGATATCGAATCCAATACTCAACTTAATCGAAAAGGGATGCCATCCTATGGTTTTGCGTTGGATTTCTCCACTTCTTCGTTGTGCCGCGTATCGGAAGGGCCGCCTTTGCCCCATCTCCTCACCGCCATCAATCTTCAGAAAGGGCCACCCACCAACCCTCTCAGATGGGGGGATTGAGATAAGGATGCATACCGCTTGTATCGACTACGTGGCGTGTCACAGAGTAGCTGAAAGTCCCTATGAAGGATGTGATAACCTCACAGTCGAGAACTGTTTTTAAACAGGCTATCGCCAAATAGCTTCATTTGTTATATATAATGTGGCTGGCTGAAGGCTCATTTTGGATCAAAAGGCTGGAGCGGCGCGGGAAGAGGTCTGCCGAGAAATGCAATGAATGCGTAACTCTAGCTGTGGCTGTCTGAACATGACATGGCAGATCCGATAGTCTCACGCTTATGATGAGGTTCCGCTGAGGATGAACAACTTCGAACATCTAGCTCTCATACAGAAGGACCTTGCGATGCAGGAAATAGCTGAAGTCCACACCCTACCATAACTTGCGAAAGTCTGGACTGGCTCTTCTCCAAGTATAAAGAGAACAGGTGTTGCTCATAAAATTCACTTCCAATAAGACTTGAATAACCATCACTACCCATCACTGCATCTTTTAACTTAAACTCCAAGAAATCATCTTTCTTCATTCCACCAATACTACCATGTCTGCTGCTGATCTTGCCAAGGTTGAAGCCGCTCAACAGGCCGTCTTGAAGAAGACTCATGGTGGCAAGGCAGGAGCCCAGTTTGTTCAGGAGGTCAAGGAGTCTCTTCTCTTTCAGTACAACTGGAATGAGCTTCTTTCCGCAGCTCCGACTGCCATTACTTTGGTTGGTGCTTGCCATGTTGCTGCGGCTTCACCCGAAGCCGCAGCTATCAGCTTGGCCGACGCTGTCCCATCTGGAGGATTCAAGTATTTGCGGTTTGTCACCCTCCACTAGTGCTTGGGATATCCTGCCAAAGTATCGACCTAAATATCTCTAGTGTTGCCGTAAACCCTACTCTCAGGGCCTGTCTGGTATGTGTTGCCTCAGAGGGCGACAAGGCGTTTCGCATTGCGGGAAGTAACATGTCAGCTATCGCTGGCACGTCTTCTGAGCTCATACAGACCGTCGCCCGCACCGTCCAGGCCATCCAGGGTCTTCCGGATACTCAGCGGAACTTGACGAACGAACTTACGAAGCTGCGAAGGATGTCTAACAATTGCCTGAACTACGCTCAGGAAACCGAGAAGGCCTTTGACACCTGGCTTTTAGCTGTTTCTGAGTTCCATCAGGCTTCTGTTCAGAAGCATGGTACCACTGAGAAGGAGTCGCAAGACAACCTGTCGGCGAAGCTCCAGGCTGAGATTGAGGCAAGTTACACAAACAAGGAACTTGACAAGGCCGATAAGGCTTCTGAAGAGATGAAGAAGTCGCTGGCCAAGCAGGAGAAGGCCTTTCAGGCGGCCAACGATGCTGTCCCATCTGGTAGGTGGACTTGTTCCCGCCCAATACTATGCCATGCAATGCTAACAAAGTCCTTTCGCAGCTTGGGAGACCTGTGCCATGGGTGCTTTAACTGCTATCACCTCGGCAGGGCCGTCGCTTATTGCCCAAGCACTGCCTGCCATCGTCAATGCTGCCAACCCCATGTCTGCTGTCAATGGTCTCGTGGGCGGGCTGGCTCAAGTTGGTCGCCAGGGTGCTCTCAACGCTCCCGGCGCACCGCCTGTGGCCCAGGCTCTTCTCGGAGGTGATCAAGGCTCTCAGAGTGGCGGAGCAACTCTGCAGTTCAACGACGCAACTCCTGATACTGACCCTGCATACGTCGCTGCTCCTCTCCTTACTCCTTTCATGACTACGCTCTTGACCTACCTTACTGCTGGGGAGGGCAAAACCCCCGACTGGTCAAAGTTCAAGGACCAGACATCGAAGCAAGGATCAGGTACCGAGGGCCTTACTTGGCTCCTGAGCAATCTCCAGATGCAGCAGAAGTCTGCAAAGCTAGGTAATACTGAGCCTAGCACGGAGCTTGCCACTGCCTTCGACGCTAGTATTGCTATCGTGGAGGAGATCAAGAAGGAAGTCGCCAATCAGCAGAAGCTGAGCTCGGCAAAGACAGATCCAGCTGCTATCAAGAGGTGGCAAGACACAATTACCAAGGCGAAGCTCACTGTCACCAAACTTGAGACTACAGCCAAGTCGTTCCCCGGCTCTTCCTCCAATGCACCCAAGTTGAAGAACATATCCATGGATAAGAAGGACAACAGTGCCGTCACTGCCGCCCTTAGCACTGCTACTGAGAAGCTTGCCCTCAATCAAAAGGCCCTTGAGACCGCCCAGGCCAATTACACCAAGGCTGTCGAAGCTGCTGCGGAGGTTCAGAAGAGATTGACTGGCATTCAGACTAAGCTCAAGGGTATCGAGATTGCTGGCGCAGCCCTTGAGCGCGTCAAGGAGATCTTGATTGAATGCATCGCGATCCTTGTTGAGCTCAAGGTTCAGATCAGCAAGCTTACTACCTTCTTCAATGCTCTCTCTACCATGGTCAAGGTCATCATTGACACCAAGGTAAAGAACTTCGACACTGATGCTACTGCTATCGGTCAGGAGGCTTCTCAGAGGGGTATACTGAAGCTCAATGATCTTGATATTGAGACCATCTACATCTCAACCCTGCAGATCAAAGCCTATTTTGATCTCCTCCAGATGATATGCCAGATGTATACAACTGTGCACGCCCAATACGTCAGCCCAGGACTCGATCTTCTCACGGAGCTAAGCAAAGTCACCAAGACTGCAGAAGAGATCGCTCCCAAGCGTGATCAGCTCAACAACTTCACGGATGCTGCACATAAGGCTATAAATGAACTTGTTGCCCAGGTAAGCATTTGTACCTTCTCAAGGGTCTCTATCTTAATGAACACCACTAACATCCACTGCTTCCTCACAATAGAAGCAGCAGGAAATCTCAGACGGGCTTCAGAGCCGCATCGACGCCATTGCGGAGCAGACAGATATCCTGCACAAGGTCGGCGTGCCCATGCCTGCGGCTGGCATCATTCAGGCCATGAGGACTGGCGGTGAGGTAATCCAGGACGCAGTGAAGGACAACCTGCCCACTGGTATGCGTGTAGAGCAGAATGCAGACGCAGCATTTGACTTCTGAGCGGAGTATCTGCGATATTAGATAGGCTAGGGTTGAAGACGAATACAACATTTTCTTGGAATTCAGATTTAACTCATCATGAACGTGAGATGTAAGCGTACTCTTGGATACGTTGCTGTGATCCACTTGTTAGCCTATGTGTGAGTATCGCGAGATCTCAGCGGAGCGTTCCGCACGGCGGAATATCACACAGGCTCTAATTTGCATGCTGCCACCTTGTGATTTAGGCTATCAGATGCCAACGCATTAATTAGTCGTTACTTACAAGGTAATCCTAATAAAAACATTCCTTATTCCAAGCCGCACTACTATAGACTGCCTGTAGTGAATAGTTCTCACTCAGCTGCCCCGCGCTTCACTGTATTACAGGAACGTCAACATCAATATTTACTGCCTGTCTTAGGTACTTCTAAGCAAGATATGATTTAGGCATGCAGGTCTATACAGAACTTCAAATCTAGGGCAACTAAATAACCCCCCTACAGATATAATATTCCATACCAATACCTTGCCAGCAGCTTCTAGAGTAACTATTATATACATAGCAGCTACCTTAATAATCTTTATTATATTTTTATAAGATAGATTAAAAGAATTACTTAATTTAAAGCTTTTAAGCTTAGCTTTAGCTTATATAATATATTTATTTAAAGTAGCCTATTC